>BPLR01011369.1:0-82791 GCA_021605095.1 Caerostris extrusa | reverse complement strand
CTATGTCTCAAGTTTGGAACAAAACACACATTAAAAAAAAAAAAAAAAAAAGTTCAAATCGGATGGTTAGTTTCGGAGTTCATCGCGAACAAACGTCGTGACACGGGAATTATATACACTGGTGACAAAAGTCATGGGATACCTCTTAATATCGTGTTGGCCCTCCTTTCGCCCGGCGAAATGCAGCAACTCGACGTGGCATGTACTCAACAAGTCGTTGGAAGTCTTCTGCAGGAATATTGAGCCATGCTGTCTCGATAGACGTCCATAATTGTGAAAGCGTTGATGGTGCAGGATTTTGGGCACGAACAGACCTCTCGATGATGTCCCATAAATGCTCGATGGGATTCATGTCGGGCGATCTAGGTGGCCAGATCATTCGTTGGAATTGTCCAGAATGTTCTTCAAACCAATCGCGAACAGTTGTGGCCGGGTGACATGGCGCATTGTCATCCATAAAAATCCCATCGTTGTTTGGATACATGAAGTCCATGAATGGCTGCAAGTGATCTCCAAGTAGCTGAACATAAGCATTTCCAGTCAATGTTCGGACCAGTCGCACCAGAGGACCAAGTCCATGCCATGAAAAAACAGCCCACACCATTACGGAGCCACCACCAGCTTGAACAGTGCCTTGCTGACAGTTTGGGTCAATGGCTTCGTGGGGTCTACGCCACACTCGAACCCTACCATCAGCTCTTACCAACTGAAATCTAGGGACCAACCGATATGCTCAAGTGCCCACGAGAGTCGCTGCAAGCGACGTCGTTCTGTCAGTAAAGGCACTCGAGTCGGTCTTCTGCTGGAATAGCCCAAAGAAAGCCAAATTTCTCCGCACAGTTCTAACATACAAGTCCCTTGTACGTCCCACATTGATTTCTGCGGTTATTTGACGCAGTGTTGCTTGTCTGTTAGAATTTACGACTCTTTGCAGACGTCGGCGGTCTCGGTCGTTAAGTGCAGGCGGTCGACCACTGCGCTGTCCATGGTGGGATGTTATGCCTGAAATTTCATACTCGGCACACTCTTGACACAGTGGATCTGGGAATGTTGAATTCCCTAACGATTTCCGAAATGGCATGACCCATGCGCCTAGCTCCAACTAACATTCCGCGTTCAAAGTCTGTTAATTCCCGTCGTGCGGTCATCATCACGTCAAAAACCTCTTCACATGAATAATCCTGAACAGAAATGAAAGCACTGCGCATTTATACCTGTTCTACGCGATGCTACTGTCATCTGAAAATTTGCATATTGCTGTCCCATGAATTTTGTCACTTCAGTGTATAATAGTTATAAAAAGTAACTTATAAAAATTTATAAAAAAATTTTGTAAATAATTATAAAATAAATTGAAATACATATAATAGTAAATTCTGTGAAAGTATAAATTATTTTTATTTTCCTTGTTTGTTAAATAATTTTATATTTTTATGAATTTTAAATTTCTGTATTAAAAAGAATTGACATGATACAATATTTGCATTTTCAAATTATTTCTTAAGAGATACTTTTATAGACACAACTTAAAAATATTCTTTATTGATATTATTATTAATTCTAGCCACAAGTCTTTTGTAATATTGTTTAAAAACTCTTTATGAACATCTGAAATAAATTAGTTTGAAGTCTGATGAAAATATAAAATTTATTTGAAAGATAAGAATTTTTATTGAATAAATGTTTTACTGATTTCTATCAATTTTTCTTGAGTTTTTTATAGTTTGCTCAGAAATTCTTAATGTATTTGTTTAATTTTAAAATTTCTTTTAGATTCATGCATCTGTAGAATTATTATGCTTATTACTAATGTGTGTTGAATTATGTATGAAAGTCAGATGGATGGGTAGTCAAGCATTTTTGCATCATAAAAGGAGCGTTATAAAGGTAAATTAATGTTTGTGTGTTTAATTACTAATTCTGCCCCTTAAAGTATTCCATTATTATATTGTAGAGGGGAAAAAATTCAATGGTAAAAAAAAAAAAAAAAACATTCAACACACACAAACATTTAAAAACACATTCAGGGAGAGTTACTGTTCACCATTACGTTTCATTTTTTAATATTAAATAACTTTAAAAATGTTTTTGATAACATATATTGTACACATACAGTGTTTCTTGAGTAGAGAGAAAGCCAAAAAACTAATATAATTAATAACTATAATTCAAGGAAATGTTGTGAGTTTAGTCATTGAAGTCAGAAATTTTTTTACAGTTTCTGTAGCCACACTCTGTATGAAGATTGTGAAATTCATGTTTTCGACACTTGTGTTTTATGCAGATGTGGGAAGTCTTTAATTACTTGTAATAATTAATTAATTCACATATCAATTACTTATAATTGAAGTGCTAATTATTAATCATAAAAACCCCTCACAGCACAGTGGCTTCACACATTCAAAAATAAAAACAATTGATGAAATATGCAAGCACTAAACTAAGCCAATGCTAATGCATAGTGCCAATGTGACTAACTTCAACCTATTCAAAATGGATACCCCATGTGGTAATTGTTCCCTTAGCAATTGTCATCCTCCAAATGGCATGTTGGGAAGAGGTCTCTTGACATACAGGCAGTATATCTTTGGGATTTTTATCTCTATATATCTTTTGGATTTAATTTTCTGTATAATTATTATTGTAATATTGTGCATGTGTATGTATATCCATAGTCGTGTGTATTTACTTATTTCATGGTTTATAAAATCAACTATAATTTTATCAAAATATTTATGAATTGTGTTTAGAAATTTCAAATTTTTTAAAAACTTTTTACTTTTCATTTTTATATTATGTTTCGGTAACTAAATAAAACATTTTAAACATCATCTTTTTTTTACAAGTTCTTTTGTATAAGTAATGTTCTGAGTAAGTTACGTTTAATTATCTGTATGCTTGTAAAATAAGTATGTTCTAGTAATATTATTTTTGCTTCCTTCACTGACTCCATGTATATGCTTTTAATTTTATTATCATTTTATTTTGAGTATCAGTAATATTCATTTTTGTTGCATGTATATGTTTATATGTTGTTTTTCTTTCAAAGCTTATTGTTCTAGTCATCATGATAATAGAAGCAGTAGTTGTTTTGGGAAGGCAGACAAGTCATTTTCGTGTTACTAGAGCTTTAAGACCAGTTTTCCTCATTGATAATCACTATTGTAAAGGTATTCGCAGGTGAATATTTAATTTTATATGTATTAAATCTATTATTTGTATAATATTGTAAGTATTTAAATAGATAAGCAATATTTTAAGTAAAACATTATGCTTCAAATCTTGTGGATATCAGTGTAAACACTATTTTTATAGATATTTTTTTTTAATCTTTTTTTAATGCAATTGATGAATTTTATTTGCTTATGTCTTTCTAAATCTTAGTTTTTATGAAATTTTCTGTATAATGTGTAACATTTGATTGATTATAATGATGAAAACTGCGAATTTTTGTGTGTTGTATATTATTTATTCTAGTCTTCAACATATGGAACTATATTTATCACATTGATTATTAAAAATTTTATTTCTCAATCTTGCTATAAAATAATATCAAAATTGTTTGCCTTTGTAGCCAAAAATATTTTTTTCATCAAATAAAATTCTTGAATGTTTAATGCAGGAAGAATATAAAAGTGTTGCTTTGCATTTTATTACTTATGTATATTATTATTTATAAATCTATATTGGTTATAATGGTGAAAAGTGTGTAATGCATTAGCCCACTAACACTAATTAACACTATTTGTTTGATTGATAAACACTTAAATTTGAAGGGGTTTTTTCTTTAAGCTCATAAAAGAAAGTATTTTAAGTATAACTGTAAAATGCCATCTTCATTAAAAGTAGAGAAAAATCTTAATTTTTAAATTATCTAGATGAATAATTATTTTATCCCATATGTATTCTTTTTTGTCCATGTGTAATTAACAAAATGATCTGAATTTTGTGATTTTGTCCTATGTGTTGCTTCAAATAAAGATATAGGCGAGATCTAATTACAACTTTTCTTCTCTGAAAGAGTGATTCGACAAATCATGCAGTCGCTGCCCCCTATTCTTGACATGTTAACATTGCTGCTGTTTTTTATGCTCATCTTCTCTGTTTTAGGTAAATTATCACATATTTAAACAAACTAATTTTCTTGTGTGTTGTTTTAATTTTATCAATGTATTTTTTATTTGACAAATAAAGTTTAACTAGATTTGTTCTAGTTTATTTAGTTATAGTATTTTAAGTATTTATTAGACATTATTTCTGTTAAAAAAAATTGTTTTCTTAATAATGTGCCTGCATCTGTAGCATTAAGCTGAAATATTGCCAAATCACTTGCAAATTTAGCACAGTTTAAAGCTGAAACTTCTAACATTTATCTTGCTACATATACTGCAGAGATCTCAATTTTGATCTTCAGTATACAGTATATCTTGAGTTAATGTTATGACTTGGATGAGAAGAACACTAATAAAATAAAACACCTTAATTTTGTTGTGGTTTGTCTGATTTTCATTTACTTTAATTTTTTGTAAAACTTATTTCAAAAAAATATTTATTATTGCTTGAAAGTTTATACACTAACAAACTAAATGATGTAGTTAACAATTAAAAGCATAAAAATTTTTATATTCTATTAATACTAACTTGTATTAACTTGTAACTTGTGTAAACTTGTATTAACTATTTATTTTTATTTATAAAATATTAAAATGGCATTTTAGTCTTTGTCATTTATATAATCTTTAGCAATCAATTCTCATCATTAATTTCCCAAGATAAAAACAAGAATTTTTAAGAGTAATGTTCTGTTATATTTTTAAAATAGGAGATTTTTAAATTGAAATTGCAAACATAATTAAAGCTTTCTTTTATTTTTAGGCTTTTATCTTTTCGTTCTGTCCATGAAGATACTGTGAGTAAACCTTTACATTAATATATACATTTGTTGTAATTATCATTAATTAGTAGAATTTCTATATTAATAAATCATTATTGGATAGTTTTTGAAGTATAATTCTTATGTTTTATTTTAGTATTTTTCATCACTACAAGAAAGCTTTTGTTAGCTTGTTTGTTCTCTTAACTACAGCAAAGTAATGTTTCTTTTTTTATCTCTCTCTAAAATTAAAATTTTATTTTAAAAAATATAACTAAAATATGAACTGATGATGTTTTTATTTTATGATTTATGTAGTTTTCCAGATGTTATGATGCCATCATATGCTATGACAAAAATGGTCTTCACTATTCTTTATAATTTTCATCATAATTCATGTGTACTTTTAATGAATTTGGTGAGTCTAGTTTCTATTGGTTATAGTTCAATAAAAGTATTTTTCTTTAAAAATTTGGGGGTTTTTTCCTGTAAAACAAAATTGTAATTTAACTATAGAATTAGTGAAATTTTTTAATGATGATGGAAAAACATTGATTTACATTAAATTTCACAAAAATATTTTCTAAATACTTTATCTAGCAAACATTTTATCTATTTTTAGATGCTTGCAGTTGTATATGAAACTTTCACTCGTATAGAAAAAAGACAAATTTCGAAAATTGCTTCTACACCGTCGAAAAGCCTGCCAGCTTGCATTCCGTCTACTAGTGACTAAAAATCTCGCCTCTTCAAATGAGTTTCCGTCATTTTGAGGGATTGATGAAATACTTTAAACCAAGAAATAGTATGTTTATCTAAATGTATATTTGAATCAAATTTTGACATTATGTACTTGATGTATTTATTTCTACATGCTTCTTAATGGATTTATTTTTACATTATTAGTTTATAAACTATTAACATATTATTTCAACATAAATAATATATTAATAGTTTTTATTTTCATGTATTTCTTAATGCAATTAATTTTATTTTATTACTTGTGTATTTATTTTTTTTTATGTACTACTTATATATTTGAGAATTATAAGGGTTATTCAAAATGAATGATCCTATTTAAATATTTCATATTTTCAAAAATAATCAATTTAGAATGATACATGAATAGAAAAGAAAAATATGAATTTTTTTTTTTTTTTACAAGTGTTCAGTGTAACTTCCTTTAGTTACATTTATAATGTCAAGAGGGTATGGGAATTGCTATCAATCACATTGTAAATTGTCACTGATGATTGGTTGTACAACAACAGAAATCCTTTGCTTAAGTTCATGTATATTTGTTGATAATGGTGGCACATGCACTTTATCTTTTACAAACCTTCAAAGGAAGAAATACATAGGGTCATATCAGGTGACGTAAGAGGCCAGTTGTGTAACATCAAGTCATCTGGTCTACTGTGATTAATCCACCTGTCGTGCGCACGATCAAATTGTAGCTATAAGGAGAGGTAAGTTTCTCTGTGCTGGAGTGGCAACAGTGTTACGAGGAAAGAAAATGGATGACACGGTTGTGTTCAAGGAAAATGGGGAAAGAAGAAGCGCTTTATATGTAATAAGTGCTGTGCTGTTTTACTTAAATATATGTTGTTGACATTTTCTTTGGGTTGTCCTCTATGAACAAAACTCCCTACATTCATTTCACAATTAATCCTAGTAGGAAACACCACCACCTGTGAGGAAGCTTCATGTTAAGGAAACTACAAATCTCTGTAGTCCAGTCAGGTGGTATCCCATCTGGTTGGAGATAGCTTCCTTCATCTGGAGCAAAACCAGATTTGCAATGTATATAATAGTTATAGTATCAAATGGTTATAAGGCCAATGATTGTTATTTCTGCAAAAAATGGTCCATAAATCTTTGATACAGACATCAGACAAAAAATTCACTTTTGGGGAGTTCTGTTCATGATCAATACAGGTATGAGGATTTTTTAGGCCTCATATATGCACATTATGACATTTCACTTGCCTACTCAAATGGAAAGTAGCCTCATCAATAAAAACAAGTCTGATACAAAAATAACCCACTTCCATAGCCTCCAGCATGGAGAAAAAAAATTCATTTGATGTTCATTTTCATTTGGTCTCAGTTCTTGCAAGGATTGTAACTTGTATCGTTTGCAACACAATTTTCGCCTTAACACTCACCAAACAGTTGGCTAAAAATGTCCAGTTTTCAAATGACTAGCAAACTGGCCGTCAATTCCTTCGGCTTTGTAAAAAGTCTCTCGACTTCTTTTTCAACTTTTTTTGCTTGGTTGCCCTCCACTTTTCCCTTTTAAAAACAAAAAGGGAAAAGTAGAGGGGGAATTTCTCTCTCCATCTGTTGATGCCTTCTTCAAATATTCTGAGCCATAGTTGTATTAATTCAGTACTTTTACAAAATTCATACTGAACAGTGATTATTATAGATCTGCATCAAAGAAAATGACAGCATACAAAGGCTTCCTGCTCCACCAACACCATTATCACTTCTGCCACTGAAAAGCTTCTAAACATCTTTTTGAAATAGCTTCACAAAGAATCATCCATTGTTAGCAATTTAAAATTTCCCTTTTGTATTCATGTTTACTTATCATTCTGTGTTGTTTATTTTTGAAAATATGGAATTTTGTAATAACATTGTATTAAATTTTAAGAGCTTTTTTTTTTTTTTTTTAAATTTGTGTTATAGTTATGAATTTGGAAAAATCTTTGTAGCTGTAAATTAAAATTAACACTTTTTTATAATTTTTAATTATATATATATATATATATATATATATATATTGCTGTTAGATATTAGAATAGTTTTTTATTTGAAATTTTATTCTGAATTTCTATTAATTTTAATTTTTAAGCTAGTTATTTTAATCATATTCTTTTCAGTTTCAATTAAACTGCTGTATTTTGATATATTTTACATGGCTTTAATTCATAAGCACATTTTTTTTTTTTTTTTTTTTTTTCATTTGCAGGAAATTGGACAACTATTTGATGTTTAAAACTTTAGATACAAAAAAAAACTGGTTATCTTACAATGAGTGAATTTTTGAATGTATTTGAAGCTGGTCCTTTAAAATGGAAGGTATTGTTATATTTAATGTTTAAATTTTATTATTTATTATGTTTAATTATATGATACATTTTTAATTCAGTTTTGCTTTCTTTATTCTAATGTTTAGAATAGGTCTTATGTTAATATGTATTTAAATGTAAAAAAAAAAAAAAAAAAAAAAAATTATCTGTGTAAAAAAAAATATTGTAATAAATAAAAATTTTATAATTAAAAAGTATTTTCTTTTGTTTGTAAATCTATTTTAATAAATTTATGTAGAGATATTTGTCCTTATATTATCTTAGGGAGTTCTTTTTATTTATATTATATTATGTAAGAATATCTAAAATCATGACAACTAAATTAAAAAATAAATAACTGTATCCTGTATTTGAATTATTAATACTGGCATCAAACTTTAAAAAATTATATATTAACATTATAAAAATGTATGATTAAAGAGTTAATGGTGTTTTTATATAAGAAAAATATGCTTGCTTTTTACCTTGTAGGCAAGATTTGCTTAATATCTTCAACAATATTAGAAGGAATTGCTGTGGCAATTTTTTCAGCCTATACTCATTTTCTATAACGGATTTTATGATTAGGACTTAAATCATACATTAAAAGAAAGATAGCAAAAAATGATAAATGTTTTTTTATTTATTTTTTTAGTATTGCTTTCCATTGGCATTTCTTTTAATGTTTAATTTAAATCTTATAATTATTTTCTTTTATTTGTAGCCTAAACGACCTGATGATTTGTGGTTTGCACATTTCCAAGGAATCTCTTTGAAATTTTTTACTGGTAAGATAGGTTTCTTAATAAAAAATATGATTATATATCAGGGGTGACTGCAGTGGGACTCTCGCAGGTTAATGGGTAGCTCTTATGCAAATAAAATGTATTCATGAAATATGGTAAGCTAAAACTGAGCATTGTACAAAATATTTTATTTCATTTCGTTTCTGGTGACAAGGCCATTCTAAAAACATAAAAATAAAAATAGTTTCTAAAAAAATGTATATTGTTAAGATTGCTTCAAACAATTTTGAAGTGAAATTCTTTAGATGTTAGGTTTGTTCGAGGATGTTTTGCAAATGTTTATTTTAGCAGTTAGCTCAAAAATTTGATTGAGGACTTATTAGTACCGTTTGGAATAAGCTCAGTTAAATGCTAATCATTCTTCCAAATACACTGCTTAAAACAATTAAGGGATATTGTAATTTTGGTTTAAACTGCAGATGAGAAAATGACTGGTATAGGTGTTGTAAGATATGACGAAAAAAGTAGCAACAAACAAGGAATAGTTACATTTTATTGACAATATTTGTCAGTAAACAAAAAATGCACAATTCTTGCATATTATAAAAACAAACAAAATAAAATGTGATCTCAACGACACAAATAAGCTTTTAATGAGGTATCCTGACTGACAGCAATGTTGCACTTCTACGAGGCAATGAAGCAATGAGGTTATCAATAAGAGACTGGGATATATGGATGATAACTGCAGACAACATTGCGCACAACTAGTGGACAAATTCCTTCTTGATGAAGAAATCCGTGGAATGGCTTGGCCAACATATTCCCCAAGCATGGACCCAATAGAACATGTGTACTCTATTCTAGGGAGAAGGGTTGCTCGTCATTTATTACCCACAGAAACAATTCAGCAGTTGGAAAGCCCTCTTCTACCGGAGTGGGAGATGTATCCCAGTCTCTTATTGATAACCTCATTGCTTCATTGAGAATTATTCATCTCTGTATTGCTGAGCTATTAGTGCTCCATTCCTGATAATGGGCAGGTCAGTGAGGCCATTGATAGAAATACTGGCCCAGACCTAACTTCCTCCTCTGCCAAATCAGGCACTTACATACACAAATACAAGTGTATTCCATCTACCAGTTTCTGTCCAGATGAGAATTCGTCTATTTTCAGGTTGTACACTAAAGCAGGACTCATTCATGAAGAGCTTGTGGTTCCACTCATCTGAGATGCTCCTGTGTCTACCTTCTGCTTGCAGCACGATGGTTGTCAACAAAACACAAACCGTAGGTCTAAACATCTAAAATTGTTCTAAGAAAGTGGCGTTTGTACGGTTTCATGTGGCCATTAGTGTTAAATATCGACCCTCATTTTGTGTTGTTGCTTCCTTACAACATTGTCCCGATCTTTGGGGAACATTTTCAGTTACCAAAAACCGATTCCATAGTCTGGAAATGACATTTTGAGAAACTTTAATGCTTTCACTACAATGGATTACGTTTGACACGCCTCTAAACGACCAATGGTCCTCCAAGCTACCAATTTAACTAAATCATCTTGCCGAGATATTGTAGTCATTGTTACAAAACATTCAATGTTTGTCAATTGTTTTTAATCTACTCCTACTGAAGGAATGCTGAGGATCGCTTTTTACTTTTATATATAGAGCACATAGTTTTCGCTGTCATAAACAAAATTTTCATATTCCCAACTTTGTAAAAGTATAATTTTTCTTTTTAACTTCCTCTGTTTCATTTGTGTTAAAAAGTTGCCAATTATATGATTATTTCATACCAAACTTACAATATTCTGTAACTGTTTTTGAGCAGTGTATTTTAAAAAAAATGACTAAAATATTTCATCTTAAAATATGTTTTAAAAGTAGAATTGCTTGTTACTGGTGTTATATATTATGATTTGATAGTAAAAAAAATAAAAATAAAATTATTAATATATTTGTTAATGTTGCTATCTTGCATTATAGGCATCAACAAACTTGTTACACATCACATGACAGATCTTATTATCAGTGAGTATTTTTAATTCAATTACAGTATTTTTTGTTTATACATTAAAAAAAAAGCTTATGTTTGATATTTTAAAAAAATGAATTTAACTATTTTAAAATTCGTTTTTAGATGCAGTTGTTGCTATAAATGGAGTGTGGCAAATAATGGAAGCATCTGAAGTATTTGGTAATTATCATTTTTTCCTGCTTTATAATTATAATTCATTAAATAGTTACATATATAGTTTATATTCGTTAGTTTAGAAATCAGATACATTATATAATTTTCTTAAAACCATTATAAAATTTTTATTTTTATTCATAATGAGATTCATAAATAGTTATTATTAAGTACTCTTATGCATTTTTTTTTAAATGGGGAAGTATCAAAACTAATATAGATGTTAATTTATATTAATACAGTAGAATTATTATTATCCAAGTTAATATCATAACTCATCTTGAATATGAAAAAAAAAAAAAAACACCCGGATAAAACTGATTTACATAAATAGTCGATAAATAAGGAATTAAAATATAAATTTACACATTGTTTATTAATTTTTAGGGTACTACTTATGTATTTACAATCTTCGTAATGTACACTTCTAATAAGGAATTAAATTATTCATTTGAAGTAGTTTTTATATTTTGTTTATGGGATGATAAACATTTTCATGCTCCATTGTTTTGCCATTATATAAGTTTCTTTAGAATTGCAAGTTTAACCTTTCTTTTGCTGCTCAATTTATTCATTAGGTTTTTCAATTGAACTTATCTCAGAATAATGTCTCTCCTTATAAATGCAATATCTCTTTATAAACCGATGTTTTTGTCACTTTGGGACTCCTCTATGTACCATCCCAGAAATCCCTGTACTGACTGCTTGACACTGTTTCAAGTTAGCCAGAAGTAGCATAAGAGATGGTTCACTTATTGCTATTCTTCTTTTAAATGAGCATGTGATGTTTAACACTAGAATGAACAATGTAATAGAAGTCATAAAAATTTTCTGATCAGAATGAATAAAAAGGCCTATGTTAGTTGGGGTATACTGTATTTTACAAATGATTGTACGATGAATAACAAGGTTTCACATTACAACATTTAATTAGAAGAAATTGATATTTGAAGATAATATATAAATTAATGAAATTATACAGAAATAAATTATCACAGCCATTAAAATAAAAGATACTACAAGTGAATGCTCTATCTAGGAGGTGAAAAGAATGATAAAGTTCTAAGAAAGTTTAGTTGTTTTTTTTTAGCTTGCAATGCAGAAAATAAATGCTTTAGAGTTTTTGCATTAGACGTTTGAGATAAATGTTTTTCGTTCAGTAAATCAGTTAAAATTAAAACTTAATTATGCAGAGCTGGGATAAGAAAAACTTTACTATTCCTCAAAATTTCATTTTCTCTGTATAGTCTTAGAAAATTTATTATATCATTAAGAATTTAAAATTTTAAGGGTTTTTTTTTTTTTTTTTTTTTTCCCTACATTACCAAATTCAAGATCATACTTTATAAGTGAAAAAAACCAAGTTCAAATGATTTGTAATAAAAACAAAACATCGATTTGTCTTAAAAATAATTTAAGTGTCCTGAAATTTTGTGGAAAGTTATTACTTCAAATAATTATTGTATGCTTTTAATATTTTATCAGCATGTAAAAATATTACCTTTTAAAAATTAATCAGTTTGATGCATTTTTTATTTACTTTACTTTTAGATAGTAATAATTTCAATATTTATAATTTTAAAGTTCATTTATGTGATACAAAAATTTTTTTCACAATATTGTATTTAATATTTTCATAAATTCTCTTATTCTTCTTTCTAATAGATTTTCTTTTTAATAGAACTCAAAGCCGAGACACTTACTATGAAGGTATGAATGTATATATTGTAAATACATTGTCTTATATGTTTAATTAATTCTTCATGCTTAAACAAAAATGTGTCTTTTAATTTTTAACTAAATATTTAGTTATTAATTACATTTAAAGATAATCTTCAATGTAATGTGAAATTTTAATGTTTTTTTAACATTTTATTAATATAATTTTTTAATTTTATAAATTAGTGAAATTTTAAGAAAAAAATAATTTCTAAGCTTCTATGAAATTGTTTTAGAATGTGATGCTGTGAGCTGTGAAACAACAGAAGATATTTATGGTTGGGTTTCCATTGCATTTGTTGCATGTATGTATAGTTTAATTTTTATTTTAATAATTGTGTATTGTGAAATATAATAAAATTTATTGAAATTGTGTGTAAATTTAAGAAAATTGGATCAGCCGGCCGGCCTGTAGGGCCATGTTCATGATCCAATTTCCAAAAATGTTGTTGTTGTCGTAGTCGGTGGATTTGGAGATAAACTCCAAATCGGGCAAGCACTCAGCATGTATTCTTAACATGCATGTATGTCTGACATCTCAGCAGGCATGTATACTACCATGATTTGAAAGATTGTTTATTATTTAAATGAATTATTATAATATCAGTACTAAGATGATGAGACTAAAATTAAAGAGCTACTTATTAATATTCAAAATTGGTTTAATAGAAAAGAATGGAGCACATGAAAGTGGTAAATTTAAGTGTAATGTATTTAAGTATATTAAGTTTAAAATGTGCTATATGATCAAATGAGGTATTTGCTAATCAAACCCAAATATACTGATTCATCTTATTTTATCAGAATAGAGAAAAGGAAAATTTAACTTTATGTGATATTTATTCGTTATATGACTTTTACTCTTAATTTGGTTAATTGTTCTGTGTTCTGCAACCCATGAGGAGGAAAGGGGCACTCATTTCATACATTTTAAAAATAAAATCAAAACTTAGTTAAAAGTTTAAATAGATGACGAGTAAGATTTTTTTTTTGGACACAATTATTATGAATTTGAATATTATTAATTATTACTTTTCAGTTAGTAAAAAAATTCTTGGTTTCAAATTTAAAAATCATGATATTTTCACAACATATTGCAAGGATGGTTTTTCTTATTTGTACTGCTATCAAATCATAAATGAAAATAATAACCTAAAGAGAACTATTGATTACATTTCAAAAACATTTCTTTTATAGATATCTAACTTGAAATCGACCTACTAATTAAAAAAAAAAAAAAAAAAAGAAAACTCCAAATCTATCATGATATTTAAATGAAAACTGTTAAGACATATATATATTTTTATGAACATTAGAAACATTTTATTTTTAAATGAACCACTTATTAAAACAATGATTTCATTTTTTAAAAAAATTTAATGTATTGAATTATTTACTTAACATCTAATATTTTTTTTTTTTTTTTTTCCAGTTTATACTGTCGAAGTATCACTTAAAATAATTGGCTTAGGTGTAATTGAGTACTTTAGCTCAAAATGGAATCGGTAAGCAAGTTTTTAATACATTGTTTTTATAATTGCATAAATGTTATCATTTCTTGTATTCATTTTTATGTCATGCTTTATATATATTTATAGTTTACTTTAAAAAAGCAAATTATAAAATAATAAGCATTTGAAATTACTAACAAAGAATGGAAATTATTATCAAAATTTCATGAAGGTGCCTCATTTTGCTTTTGGTCGGCTTTGATAAACAAATTATAAATTGTTTTGATTAGCTATTTTAAAGTTGTATTTTTTATAATTGTTACATCCAAATTCTAGTATGTCTAATTTTCTGATAATTGAATATTTTTAGATTTGATTTTGGAGTTACCTTTTTAGCTATTTGTGGTTTAATAGCAGAACAATTTCGTTTTCCATTTTCTTTTGTCACCATTCTTAGAACTCTAAGGCTTTTAAGGTAAATCAAAACTTTTAAATAAAATCACTTTTTTTTTAACAATTCATATTTTATGCAATTTTCTTAATTTTTTTTATTTTTATTTTTAGATTATTTAAACTCAAGAAAAGGTATAGAGATGTTTTGGGAACATTGTTTATCATCTTGCCTCGATTTTTGAGTGTTGCTTTTGTGCTGGTAATTCTATATTATTTCTTTGGAATTATTGCAATGGAAGTATTATCTGGCTATAATCTTGTTAATTGTTGTGTGTAAGTATTTAATTTTCTTTTAAAAACCATACAATTGTTTTTAATGTTAATAAGCATAAATCGATAAGGATTATAATATTTGCCACTAAATTCAAGAAGATTATTATTGAATTTCATCTGAAAAATTTATTAAGTCATCAAGCTATCTACTTATTTATTTTATTTAGGCATGTTTTTTATAATGCAAGTATATGTTTTTTTTTCCATGTATTTAGTTTTCAAAACCATGAAACTTGCTGGCTACTTAACAAAGAGGTCACTACTTTGGTGTGCTATAACATTTATTTCTAGGATTACAACAATTTAGAATGAATATCTGAAGAGGTTTCAACTATAATTTTAACACTTTCATCCCTAACAGAAACTGTTAGTGATTAAGACTGTTAGTTGTCTTGCTGATAGTTCTCAGCCTAAGTTTGCTTAATTCAGGAGTCTTCTACTATAATCATTAGGTTGCACCAACTTTATTATAATCTTATCAAATCTGGGTTTATTATATAAAAGCTGTTTTCCTGATAAAATGCCCCCCTCATGGTTGAATGATGTGATAACTGTATTTGTACATGTTAGAATTAAAAAAAAAACTAAGTCTTGTTTTTATCTTTGCTTGCCAGACGCAGAACAGCCATGTGAAGCAAAAGAGATCATGTACTGATGTTGATGTTATAATAAAAACGCATCATTGTGAAGGATGCTGTTTAATGAGTTCTAAGAATCTGATTAGCTTGACTGACAGATACAATTATTCTTAAATAATGGAGTTAACTGTTTGGCTGAAATGAAAATATGAAAAAAAAAGTGAAGAATAAGAATTATGCTCAGTATGAAATGACTGATAACAATGTTAATAAAATATTATGATTTATTTTCCAATTTGCATTGTGCTTCATAAATTTCACTAACTGTGGAGTTAAGGCTATAGAGCACTGCTAAAATCATTGATTTTCAAGAATCTAGAAGAATTAGCATTGTGACGCTGCAAAAAATGAAGATAAGTGTGAAGAAAGAGCACTTGACAAAGTAAAACATTTCTCTAATACCTAAAAGAATTAAACTACTCTTATTTTATTTCAGACATTTCTGTTACTATAATTTTAATTATTTATTTTTTCAATTGATTTGTTGCAAAATATAATTATTTTATCGCCTATACCATGTTCTTTTGACCCGTAATTGTTGACCGTTTGTTCGTAATTTGAAAATATTTATTAAATTTGTTACTTTTTACAAGATTTGAAACATAAATGTTATTAATTGCTGATTTAATATAGTTTTCGTATTCGAAGAATTTTAAAAATAGTTTATATGGCGTCCTTGTTTTATGTAAATAGCTTGGAATTTCTTAAATTTCACTGGGAAAAGTCGGGAATTTTACTTTGGCTGGAGAGTAGCCACCCTGTTACTCCATCGCACACCATTTTTTTGAAAGTAGGAATTACTTTAAAGTTAAATAATATCATCAAAACTAAAAGGAAAATTGAAAATTTAAGGAGTTTTCTCCAAATGTAGTTTCCTTTTTCTCCTTTGAGTATGTTCAATGAAGCCTTGCCAAGGAAACAATCATCAAAAATGTAGGGTCCTTTGATTATATTAAATTTTTTTTGTTTTGATCTTTTACTTACTTTTACTTAAACATTAGCACATTTCTCTTTCTTTCTTTACATTAAAAAGCTAAGTATTTCCCTGATTCTGAAAATTATGGATTTATTGCTATGCATGCACAATGTGAAATGAAATAATCAATTTGATGTCAGAAGTTGCAAAATATAGCTATTGAAAAGAATTATATAGTTTCTAATATATATGTGGACATATAAAATTTGGACATTTCAACAATTTTTCAAAATGATGAATAGAAGTAGTGAAGGAATGAAATATTTGGAAGACAAATTTCTATGTATAAGCAAAGCAACAATTTTTTTAAAATCCTTACTTAAAAAAAAATATTAATAATGCTGCTGCAAAAACCACTTGGGAGGCTTTTGAAAATATATTTTACAAAATGAATAGAGAAAAGTGCACAAAACTTCTTTTTTATTTAAACCATTAAGATGCAATATTACTTATATTTCTATTCACATTCAAACATTACCATGCATATTATTGGAGCAGTTTGTGACAAACATGGACAAGTATTCTTTCAGAATGTAGCTGAAATAAAGAAAAGATGTAGCAAATTGTAGGAAAATAGGTTTATACAGTAACTGTTGATTTTTTTTTTTTTTTGGTAATGTTATAACATGAAATTCATATTTGCCTTACTAATCCTAGAATTGAATTTATCTAGTATCATCTAGAAGATAAAATTTAATTATGAACTTCCAATTATCATATTTTCAATCATGCATTATTAATTATTTAATTTGTATGTTTAGAAAATACGACTGTTGAGCAATTTTATCATTTTGATAATGATACTTCACTTGATGGCTACTATTATCTGAATAATTTTGATGATTTCATAACAAGTCAAAGTAAGTGAAAATAAAATTGTTTTTAGTTACATATGTTATTTAAGTTTTTAAAAATTATATTTGGATTATTTTATTTTCATGGCATTTTTATAGGAAATTAAAGTATACATTAAATTTAAACTTTTTTTTAAAAATATTAAATTAATTTTTGATGTGTTGAGTTTGTGCTTTCATACATTAAATTTTAAAATCAATTTGATAAGGTGAAAAACAGTATCTTAATTTTTATTTTGATAAAATATGAAAAATGTAAAAGATCAGCACTTTTTAAATGCATATAAAATCACATTTTTAACAAAACACTTTTATATTATTATTAATATTTAAGTTGTATTTTTTTTTTCAATAGTTCAACCAAATTTTTTATAATTTAAATATTCTTTTGAAATTAGAGGCCTATCAATTTTTATAATTGAATTAAATATTTTACTCTCAGTCAATCAAATAATTATTTAAAATCTGCCTTTCTGATAGTTCCTTTACATCTGTCTTTTACTGAAACAATCAATACTTATTTGTTTTTGTTACATGAAACATTGAGTTAGTAATCTATACTATTATTTTAATTATAATAATTTTTGTACCCTTCTTGCAAAGAACATTATAAGAAATATTTTTTTGATTGTATTACCATTTAAATGATGCATCTTTAAAAAATATTAGTAGTGAAATAATATACTATAAAAATTAAAGAATAGCTTATATTTCTGAATTAATAAATTTATTAAAGTCTTGATATTTAATTATCATTTTTATTATTACATAATCACAGTTTACTTCTTTAACTTCTTATTTTCTCTTCTTTCATTCTTATTTTTTCTATCTTAAAAAAAATATTACTATTTTTAATACTAAAAATCCATACAAAAGTTTTAAAAAATATTCAAGTTTGCTTATAATTTTTGTTGTGGGCTTAAAGTTAGTACTTGCATTTTAAGATTTATCTATAATTATTATTTTTGTATAAATAAATAAATAATTTGTATATTTTTATTTTTAGTAACATTGTTTGAATTGATGGTTGTTAATAACTGGTTTATAATCATGAATGGATATGCCAGTGTTGCAACAGAGTGGAGCAGACTTTTTTTTATGTCCTTTTACATTGTAACAATGGTGAATAAATTGTTAACAATTTTTCAGTATTATTCAGTATTAATCTTATTTAACTATATTGATATTAAACTTCTTTTTTTATCCAAAAATTTTTAGGTTGTTATCAATATAGTTGTAGCATTTGTATTGAAGCATTTCTCTTTCGAATTCAATATAAACGTTATGCTGGCGATATGGATAGTGAGTATTTCATTACAATTTATTGTATATCATCTTTACATTGCAATGATTATATGTTAAGAATTTTTTATTAAATAATTAATAAGATAGTGATGTTTAAAAGAAATTAAATTTACAAATTACGAGTAGATATATACTACTTTAAGCAAGTAATGTAAGGTCATCATACGTATTTGTATATTTTTTATTATGTTTTAATTGGAGGGATTGTTATCTTTGTAAATTTTATTGTAAATATATTTTTTATTACTGTCACACGCTAAGTTTACAGTATTTTTACATACAATTAAAATCAATATAACATCATATGCCATATATATTGATTTTCATCATTACACATTTTCTATGGAATATTTGTTTAAAAAAAGGGTCTTTCTATGCAAATTTTGCTGGAGGAATATACTTACTTTGCCATAACTCTTTTAAGTTATAACAAATTTAAAACCTTTTTTTTTTTTTTTTTTTAATGAGTAAATTACCTTTGAGAGATAAAAAAATTCTTCTGTCAGACAAAGCATTTGAGTTGAATAAAAGGATATTATATATGTATGAAATATTTTATTTAGGGTTTGTCATGTCATTGAAAGAAATGTGTAAACTAAATCGACAAAAGTAAAAAAAAAACCTGTTAGTTGAATATGGTCAATTTCACTATTTATGATTGAAATGAAATTTAGTGAAATTGAGGTAAAAAATGCTATTTGGAAATTTTGAGAATATAAATATATATTGATTGTATTATAATATTACAAAAAGCAAAAATCTGTGTGGAAAAAAAAATATTTATATCTTATAATTTTTATTAGATAAAATTGTTTACAATTTTATTACAGAGGAATCTCTTGTTCGAGTTGATATTGGACTTAATCAACAAGAGATAGATTTTTGTCAAGCTTCAAAGACCTATTTATCTAAATCTCAATTGATGGCTTTTGCCAATGACCAGGTTTCTGACCAGGTGATTTTTCGAGGTACCAGAACTCGTACTAAATTTTCTTTTTCTTTGAAAATGTATGCTGAAGAAGTGAAGGTAATAATTTTTTATTTTTATCACATTTTCATCTATCAAAAAAATTTGAGTTTTTAAAATGTCTCTAAATTTGTATCTAGAAATGGCTCACAGAAGCTGATAATGAAGAACAACGGCAAAGAGAAATGCTTCTTAATCAACTTCAGCAAGAGCAACTTATACAAAGCAATATGTCCAATGAAGATTTACATGATCGTACATTTACCGTATAGTGAAAAGATATCTTACAAATTTCCATATTTTTATTAAGCATGAAAAACTTATTTTTATATTAATAGGAATTGCAATTTAAACTATTTTTAAATAATCATATAAGAAAAAAGAACAAATTTCTTCCTTTTTATCCAAGAAATAAGTTGTAAGGAAAAAATGTAGATTCTTTTTAATGATATTAACTTTCTAATGTATTATATATTTATATTTTCACAGAATATGCATAAAAAAATGATCTGAATTTATAGCATTCTTCTATCTACCTCAAATTAATTTCTTTACTTGAAGAGCTATTACATTATCTCAATTTTAACCAATATATCTATGTTAATGAATTTTATAGTGTTATTTTTAATTAATTTGTGCAGTAAAATAGTTGCTTTATAATTATCATTACTGATATAGTATCATTTCCTCATTAGAAAGGTGCTGTTTTCAAAGTGTAATTCCATACAAAAATCATATTGTATGTCATGAAGCTCATTATATTTTCTTAGAACCATTTTATATTTATTGATTAATGCTGATAATAAGATTATCAACCAATCAAAGTAGAATATATAGATTTATTTTTATTAAATAAAATATAGATCTATTATATATATATATATATATGTAATTATATATTGTTATATTTTAATGTACAGAAAGTGAATGTATTTTGTGATTCAGTGTAATTTTAGACTTAATTAGTTATAATATTTGTAAATTATATTGTACAAATAAAATTAGTTATAGTTTTGTTAAATATTTCGATGTATAAAATTACATTTTTTTCAGTTATTTTGAAAATAACATTTTTAATAATTTGTCTTTTTCAAATGTGTATTTACTTATAAGTTGTATTGAGTTTTTTCTGTTGTCTTTTAAATTTGATCAATAATTTATAAACTTATAACTTTATTTGAAACATAAATTATGTAATTGACTTGAAATTTTTTGTGTGTGCCAAACAAATTTATTTTACTCTGTTCATATTAATTAAATAATATGAAATTAAAATATAACTACAATATCATTAAGAATATATTGTTGAAAATTTAATAATTTAGATAAATATACAAAACGTACAAAATATATTGTACAAAAAACATTGTCAAAAGAATGATAGGAAACTTGTTTATAATTGAAACAATAGAAAATTAAAAGCAACAGAAAGAAAACAAATCTTCTTATAAAATATCATTTAACATTTTAATCTCACATATTAAAGAAATAATTTAATAAAAACTTCAAAGAATGTTGATGATTTTGAATTAATTTTCAAAAATAAGAATTAGTATTTTTGTGTTGCAAGTTACTAATTTTTTAATGTAAGTAAAATATTCTGTATTATTTCTGATCTTACAAAAAAAAAAAAAAATTTTATTTTAAAATATGAGCCAAGTAATTTTAATATTTGCATTAATATATGCTTTCAAACAAAATGCTTTTTTTCATGGTTCACTCAACATTAGCTATAATTTATATGTAATTTATTTTTAGTAAATAGAAGAGAATTAATTCATATTTTTTCAGAAATGTATAATTACATGGGGTGATTGTTAAATTTCCAATTATTAAGGAAATGAACATTTTTTAATTAATTCTTTGCAGTTATATAAACATTCCTTAAAAACTGAATATTTTACAGCTTTTAAAAATGGAAAAAAAAAAAAAAAAAAATCTAATTTTTTTTTTTGTTTTCTTATAAAAGAAAATATTATGCCTTTTTTTTTTTTTCTGTTCTATATAAAAGTGCTTATCTTTTATTGTCAAATTAAATTTCTAAAATGTTTTTATTTTTCCTTTTTATTTAGTTTTTTGTACTTTTCAGCTGTATTAAAGTCATGTATAAAATTATGGTTACATTCCAATTTTTATAATATATTTTAATTGAAAAATTTTCAATTTAATTTTTTCCTAAAATATTATTATTTCCCTAATTTATATAATTGTCTTTTAAGACTGAGAACAATTTTGTATATACTGAATTTTATTGAAATGTAACCAAATACAGCAATTTCTTTAATCCAACACCAGTCGAGTCTTCACTTTCATATTTTTTCGTATAGATTTGAGAAGTTGTTGACTTTGACTGTTAGATGGCAACACAATACAGCTAAGAGTTTCACTAAATATGTACATGTTCAATATGTGGATGTATGTTAAACACATTAAATATATATATGTTTAATCATTTAAATTTTTATCTAGAATGCTTTATCTTTGATATTCCCTTAAAACTATATTTACACTCGCTAATTTGGTACGGGCATGGTCCCAAAGGCAGCAGATTAAGAAGTTAAGATACTCATTTTTCAGCCATATACTTCAAGAATTTTCAATTTTTTCTCAGTAAACAAGATATGTTATGTTTATCTTTATTACTATATAGATTTTTCCAAATATTTTATTTCATTTAGTATAGTCTCCTGTTGGTTTTTAAATAATTTAGAATAGGTATCAAGCATATTTATTGTATATATTTTCCTTGCTTTTTTCCATAAGGGAAATATAGCATATAAAATTTCAGAGAATTAAAATTTGTACCAGTTAAATTCAGGGTCTGATGGCTGAGGGGCTGGCGCTCATTGTTATAGGTTTCGGGTTTGAGTCTCGGCGATGCCATGGGTGTTTGTAGTGGTTCGGAATTCACTTTAAACCATATGTCTACTATGACTGTAAGAGGATTGGATGTAGGGCTGACAGCTCTGCCCCATAAAAAGAAAAACATCTCATGTCTCGAAATTTGCCAGTAGACAGACGATCTTGGCCCACCATCAGGCTGTTACACCAAGGAAGCAGAAGAACCAATTAAATTCAACTGAATAACTAATTGACTTTCAATTATTATAAAATTGCTTTGACTACTATTTTTAATTTTAACTGTGTACCAAAAGGTTAACTTTTTTAGAGCAAAAAAAAAAATGAAAGCCTTCTAAGGGATTTCTTTTTCTCAATTCATCTCAGTAGTTGAATCCTCATTTTATTTTGAATCATATGCATGTAACAGATCAAAATGTCCTCTTGTGAAGAGTTATATTTACTTAATTATCTGATATTTAATGATACTGCTTGGAGTTTATAATAAAATACCAAAAATATTAAATTATTATTTGTTGTAATTATAATGTTGTCTTTTTTGTAAATAGTGTCGCACTTATTTTAGTAGTCTATGATTTAAGTAGTTTTGTAGAAAAGAAATGAATGAGCTTATTGTTAATGCTGCTTAAATTGTTGTTATTCGATTGTTCAAAAAATTTAATTAAATAACTTTAAAATGTATTGTTAGAAATTTACTCTTGATTAATTATCTATCACTAATGTAATGCTATTAATATGCATATGAAAGCAGTATTTACTAGGTTATATATTTTTATTTTGGAAAATATATATAGTTTATTTCTTTTTAAATAGAAAATTTTAATAGGTAATTCACTTTTATTATGTATTATTTGGGAGAAATGTATTTTTAAAAAAATCATTCAAAGATTGGGATGATTTATTTTGAGCCCAGAAATAAAATTTGTTAACATCATTTATTGCATTTTTGTAGTCTTACTACTTAATACCAAATTGAAATTTAGCCTTGCAATTTTAAGATTATGTTTTAAAATTTTGTTAGTTAATCAGTTAGGTTGTTACTAAATTTGTTTTCATTCTTTTCAATGATTTATAATTATCATGGCAAAAATATTGTCCATAATTACAGCCATTGAAGATTATAATTTTATTATTATTTTACTGAATATAAAATCAAAATTTCATATTAAGTTTATAGTATCAAAAAGTCTATTTATAACAATATATTTCTTCCTCCACAATGCTTTTAAAATTCATAAATTTCATTATGATTTGCATGTGATATTTGTATATTTATTATTGTTAATGTGAACATAATTTCTGTTGAATAAAATTATTTTTCTTTCCTTTATTTTTTTTTTTACTTTATGAACTTTGAATTTTCCTACTTGTTGAAGAGATTTGCCATTGTGGACTATATTTTGTTATATAATGCTGGGTTTAGTTTTTTGAAAAGCTGAGTATCATGAATGCTGTAGACCAGGGATGGGCAAACTTTTTTTCTGTCGCAGGCCAAAAATTGAAAAAAAAAAAAGTTTGGCTGGCCATAAAAAAAATTTTAGAAACAATATACATGCATTACAATTTAAATATGTTAATGAGATGAATGAAATTGCGATTTCATTCTTTAAAAGTTCCTTATATTGAGGGTTCGAAGTGAGATGCACTGATTCTAAAGAACGAGCTAAATGCTCATCTGTCAGTCTACTTCTAAGGTTCATAGTTGAAAACACTTGTTCACATATATAAGATGAAGCAAACATAGCACTGATTTTCTTAGTGTGAGATATTAAATTTGGGAAACTTACTTTTGATAATAATTTCGATTTGTAAAACTCTTAACTTGGCATATTTAGAAATAACTGCTTGAGATGATTGTTAGATTGCAACTTAGTTAATTCAACCTGCAAATCTGACCTCACTGCTTTATAATTTTACGTTGAAAGACTTGGTAAAAATATCCACTTCTGTTTGAATGGCACTGAAATCTGTGAGCATACCACATGTGAGGTCTAATTCACCTGTATTGGATTCCCATATGTCTGCTCCCCAAGAAATATTAACAAAGAACTTCCGCTTTTAACACTTTACCGTTTGAAAGCTGTCTGTGCGTGCTATTTCAGTCGATTTATGTTTTGTAGAACAAAATAGAGAAAGTAAAAGGTCATCAGTCCTTTGAAGAAAGGAAGGAAAAATGATATTTAATCAATCAAAGAAGATGGATACATAATATATAAATATACACTCAAGAACCAAAACATTATGACCACCTGTCAATAACGAAGTTGGCCCACCTTGGCGCGCGCTACACAGCTTCAACCCACCTTGGCATGGATTAATACCAGTTAAATACTACTTCCACCTGATCATGTGCCTTCCACGTCATCCAGGCGAGTTCATTGCAAAATGTAGGGGTGGTCATAATGTTTTGGCTCTTGAGTGTATATTTCTTTACTTGCCTTCGACCGGCAAATTAAAAAATTCTATCCGCGGGCCGGATAGAATCTTCCGGCGGGCCGTAGTTTGCCCATCCCTGCTGTAGACAAGCTATCAATTTTTCCCAAATGAGACTTAATAGAAAAGAATATGGATGATTATAAGGCCAGAACTAAACGAGGATGTCGGCACAGGAGAATCCATGGTCGTAGTCGGCGAAATTGTCAAGCTAGTTAATGAAACAGGTTGATATTATAAATGTGCAGGATATTGAAAAATTATTTCAACTTACTTGTCTTTCCAATGACGATCATAGAATATAGTAGAACAATAAATGCACAAAGATGACGAAATTTGCGTTTCTGAAGATAAAAGGAACTTTCAACAGGTTTTCTAAAAACGTTTGTTTACTATAATGTAAATTATGGATCATTTGAGAAAATGATATAAATTTTGATAGTAGTTCAAATCAAGATCAATTGCCATTGATATGATGTCTTGCTATCAACAACTAATTGCTGAACGAAACGGGAAAAGGCTTTTTATAAAAATAAAAAAAATAATAATACAAAAAAAAAAAAAAAAAATGTCTAAGCAGGAAGAATGTTTCTCATCAAAAACATAACTTCTTTACTGGAACTTTTTTTTTATTTTCATGGAAATAAGTCGAAATTAATAAATAAGTTTATAATTAATGCAATAAAGTATTTAACAATAAATGTTACAAAATTAAATTGATAAGTTTTCTTATTCTCTGTTTTACTTATGTCCATTGTTCAAGATGACTTCGATATTGAAAAGTATCTCTTTCGTTTAGCGGCGTCTTACTGTCATTAAATATAGGAGAAAGTGTAATAATAGTTTAAAAAGTGTATTAATAAAAAAAATTAAAAATACTGTTTGAAATGCCTATTTATAAAGAAGAAAAACCATTGATCTTATTTTCAGTTATTTATTTAGAAAAAAAAAAAAACAGTTATGTGGTAAACATTAAGCCCCCCCTTCTGAAGTTCGAATATGTTTTCATATGGAATTTTTGGTTACATTTCAACTGTTAACTATGACTTTTATCACCAACATATTTGTACCAAAGTGAATTCTGAGTTTCAATTTGAATTGAACCAGAATTTTCTGTTCAGCACCTGTGAAATCGAGATTTGAAAAAAATTTTTAAAAGCAGGGTAATTTGTATAAATATATATGAATTATAATAAAAATAATATACATAATTATATATGAAATTAATTTTCTTTGCTATCAATCTTCTTCGCAGCCTTTTATAACAAATTAATCCCATAACAGAGTCTATTAAACAATTATTTCAGCATTTAATGATTTTTCATTTATTTTCTTGAATTATTCCAAATATTGCTGTTGAGTTTAAATTATTGTAAAATGTTATTTTTTTGCATGCATTTCTGACTCTAAAGATTGGCCTGTCTCAGGTTGCAGTGTCTAGTTGCACTCTGCTAACCAGATCGTTAATATAAATCGAGGGTTATTGACGCTATTAAATGCTTGCTGTTTGTCGATGACCTAGTTATATAGACCGAATCTCCTAAGTCAGGAATGGGCAAACTTTTCGGTCGCGGGCCAAAAATCGAAAAATAAAAAGTTTGGCGGGCCAAGATAAATTTTTCTAAAATTTTAAAAACAATATACAAGTATTACAATTTAAATATGTTAATGAGATGAATGAAATTGCGATTTCATTTTTAAAAGTTCCCTATATTGAAGTTCGAAGTGTGGTGTACTGATTCTATGGAACGAGGCTAAACGCTCATCTGTCAGTCTACTTCTGAAATAATTCTTTCTAAGGTTCACAGTTGAAAACACGTTCACATATATAAGATGACGCAAACATAGCACTGATTTTCTGGACGTGAGATATTAAATTTGAGAAATTTACTTTGGATAATGATTTGCAAAACTCTAACTTTTAACTATAACTAACAAAGAACTTCCCTTTTAACACTTTACCGATTGAAAAGCTGTCTGTGCTTGCTATTTCCGTCGATTTATGTTTTGTAGAACAAAAATAGAGAAAGTAAAAAAATCATCAGTCCTTTGAAAAAAAAAATAATAATATTTAATCAAAGTAGAAAAAAATGAATATATATGATATATAAATATATATTTCTTTTAATTTGCCTCGGACCGGCAAATTAAAATTCTATCCGCGGGCCGCATAGAACCTTCCGACGGGCCGGAGTTTGCCCATCCCTGTCCTAAGTCTATCACGAAACAGTCTATAGAACCTACAATAAATAAAAAGCAATGCTCCATTTGGAGAGCTGGTCAGGAAAACAATATGAAAGTTAACCTAGATAAATCATTTGTGCAATATGTTTTGCTTTCTCATCAGCTCTTCTACACAAAGATATTTTATAAAGACAGTATTATCCCGTTGACAGAAAAGTTTAAATATTTGGGTGTAATAACCTTCGACAGAAAACTCAACAGGGAATTCTCATATATAGGATATCACTAGGCAGGCTTCAAAGAGACTGTCACTATTGAAGATTCAGGCGGGATCGAAATGGAGTTGTTCCAGATCCACCTTACATTATATGTATAGTGATAATTAATTAATTAAAAATTCTACATATTCTGATCTATTGTTGTGAGCCGCTGGCTACTGCTTCTAAGAAAATAACTGATTCTCTGGGAAAGATTTAATAATCAAGCCTTGTGTCTTACTACTGGAGATGTGAAATCCACCATGATTGATTACATGTTATGTACAGATAACAGACCTCTTAATCTAATCATTAAAGAACGTGCCCTGTTGTTATGGGAGAAAGTAATTAGAACTCCCAGTTGCATGTCTTTACTGAGACTGAGTGTAATTTAAAGACTCGGAAGAGGCTTTGTACAGAGGGTTGATGATTTGATTTCTCACTTTGGAGCTCAACAGTTTTTATTGCTTCTGTAACCCCATGAAAGCCAAGACCTTTTCTATACGTCTCGGCTTGAGCCAAAATGTGTTAAAAGTGGTGGACAATGATAAAGTTTTAAAATCAGTGTCATACGAAACTATAGATATTCTGTACCCCATCTCACACTGGCTCAGGGTTTTTTATGGAGATCTTTAGATTAAGTGATTGTCTTAAAGGTGGAGACGGTGTTCATTGTGAGCTATTCTCATTTTACTCCCATTTTTGATGCTCACGTGTCAGCTTTCGACGGTAAAATCTCTGCTATCCGTTTGGCTCTTATTTAACTACAAAAGATTAGAATGTTTCGATCAGATTCGAGAGCAGCTCTTCAGATTATAGACTTCCCATATTTCTCTCGATATAAAGATATTGATGACTGTGTTCATGGCCGGATTTTCTATAGGCTAACTAAGCCTAGGGCCTCAAAATCAAGAGGGCTCATTCAAATTGTTAGCAAAATAACATTACACTATTCTAAAGCACTGAAATCGAAAATAAGGAGAAACTCTACACATATGACTAATAAACAAACATAAAAATGTATTGGTTAAGACCAACGCTTTCGGCTCACTGGGTCTGTTCGTTTGTATATACTAGATTGCACCAAAGTATAGTAATGAATTTGCCTTAATCTTCAATGTATTGAATATATTTTATTTAATTTGGTAGAAAATATGATAATTTTTATTACATATTTTGATTTTCATAGTCAAAGATTTTTTATTATTTAAATTTTGTTTCTTTGTAAATGTTGTGTGTTATGTTTCATTAGTTATTGTTACAGGTACTATGTAGGGTGCTGAGAATAAATGTCCAATTAAGTGTTCTCGACTTTTTTTTTTTGTGCCACATTTTTTATAAAGGTTAGTACCAATCACAACATGTTTCATTTAACATATTGATACATATCACAGTAATGATGTATTTTATTATCTGTCATGTAATTACAAACTTAAAAATGGGAGGTGAAAGGGCCTCATAAGTGAAATAGCCTAGGGCCTCTTTTTCTTCTAAATCCGGCCCTGACTGTGTTAACCTTCTGGCACGGTTGTCGGATCAAAATAAAACAGTCGCCCTGCAGTGGATCCCGCCCCACTGCGGAATAGAAGAAAACGAGGCCACTAATTTCCAAACAAAAAAGGGGACCACTGTTTCGTGGTTAAATAACCAGGAGTTAGCGTATCATTCCACTAAGGCGATGATTAAAAGACCCTTAGGTTCTCCTTCTTTGCAGATGCTGCCGCTAAAAACAGTCACAAGCACTGGTACGATCCTATTCATGATATTCCTGAATGGCCCAGAGAAAAATCGGTGCCATTGCTAAGGATTTTCTGTGGTAACGATTGCCTCCTCAAGTACCTTCACAGAATTAAACTGATTCTTGACCCTCTCAGTCTCCTGTGCGACAACCAGGATAAAATGGATATGCCTCACCTTGCTTCCTGACAATGTTGCTGCACTGCCTCCTGTTTCTTTTTATGGAAGCGTTTTTTGGATTGCCAGACTTAAGTTAAGTTAATGGATTAACTGATATCATTTGTTTCTATCTTGTTCTTTTATTTTTAATTATATCTGTTGTCCTGTAAACTTGTAATTGAAAAGAAAAAAAAACCCATATAATTCTAAGTCATTATTCATGATTGTAGTAGTCAAAACAAATATTTTCATATTGGAAATATTCCATCAGAACAAAGGAAAAATTCCGATTCAAAATCGGAAACGAAAGTTATCGGAATTCTCAATAGAATAATATTTTCTTGGCAAGATATTATTATTATCGAGATGAAGAATTACAAGAGAGTAAACAAAATCAACAATATCATATAATTAAATTCCACCGGTGTAGCCCTTCAATCCTATGCTAATAACTTTAAAGTTGAAATTATTGCTCCTAACACCCCCACTAGAATTGGTACTAACTCTACTTCTATTATTGACCTTGTAGTTACTAACAACTTCCACTTTAATCACTCAATTTCTTCTCTAGATGAACTCTCCTCAGATCATAACCCTGTCATTATTGACTATAAATTTAATTATGTTAATTTTAATATCAACTCTAATATTACTACTAACTGGTCTAAATTCTCTACTACTCTGGACTCTAACTTCAATTATTCACCCACCCCTCTAACTAATCCCTAATGATATAGAAACTGCAATCTTTGAATTAACTAGTAGTATTATCTCTGCACATAAAACTGCTTTTAAACCTCTTACTACTAACAACCGCACTTACCTACCCCCTTACATTAAACCGCTAATTACTAACCGTAATAACGCTAGGAAAAATTTGGCAAATATATCGTGACCCCCACAGCAAGAATCAGTATAACCATCACCAGAACTTACTTAGACGGGCAATTTTAAACTACAAAAACGACTGTTGGGATAGGAAACTTCAAACTGTTAATGTTGAAGATGGATCAATTTGGAACCTTTGCAATAATATTAGAAAAAAAAGAACTAGAATTACCTCACTTCACACTCCTAACTCTGCTGTTACTACTGATACAGACAAAGCTGAGGTCCTCGCCACTACTCTACAAGCACAATTCCAGGAAAACGAAACTAACAATCCTAACACTGTAATTGATGTCGAAAACACTATCTCTTCTTTCCTTGCTTAGCCTAATGATAATGAAAATATTCCTCCTACCAAGCATCCTTTATTATCAATTGCATCTTTAATCTTAAAATTAGTAAAACCCCTGGTATTGACTGCATAACCAATAAAATGCTTAAAAATATTCCCTTTAAAATTATTCTTCAAATCTGTAAAATTACTGATGCTATCCTTTTAACTAACCGCTTTCCTAACAATTGGAAGACTGCTCGCATTCTTCCGATCCTTAAGCCTGGTAAAGACCCTACCTCTCTAATAGCTATCGTTCACTTCTTTTCCTCCCTCAGCAACCTAATCGAACGAGTTCTCTCTGATATCCTTAATGAAGCATCTAACAATCTTAACATACTAATCTCTCAGCAATTTGGTTTTACAAAAAAATTTATCCACTACGCATCAACTTTTATAACATTTCCGAAACTATCTCAGAAGGGTTTTCCTGGAAAATTGATACAGCAGCAATCTTTCTAGATGCGGCAAAAGCCTTTGATCGAGTTTGGATCAACGGACTAATTTTCAAGATGATTAAATTTCAGTATCCTTCTTTTTTTTAATTCGTACTATTTATAACTATCTCACAGGTCGAAATTTCGTTGTTTCTGTAAATAATATCGATTCAAGAAACTGCAAAATCCTAGCCGGTGTGTCCCCAGGCCTCGATCTTAGGACCCTTTTTATATAACATTTACACCAATGATATTCCACAGAATCACAAGATTAAATTAACACTCTACGCGGATGACACTGCTATAATTACACAGGGGAGAAACTTCAACATTATTCAGAAAAACTTACAAAATTACATCAATCAGTTAGAAATATGGCTTAATAATTGGAAAATTAAACTTAATGTCGCGAAAACTGAAGCAGTGCTATTCACCAGGAAAATAACTATAACCCACCTAATATTACTATTTATAATACTAACATTTCCTGGTCTACAGAAACTAAATACCTTGGAGTAATTCTTGATCGCAGAATTAATTATAACTCTCATATCCAATATCTTCGCACTAAATTCAATAACCAATTAAGAAAACTCTATCCTTTAATTTGCAGAAATTCTTCTAACACTGGAACTTAAAAACTAATCTATCTCTCCTATCTCAGACCTATCATAGCATATGCGAGTCCAGTATGGGGCTCCACTGCGAACAGTAACTTCCTGATTCTGGAAAGGCTTGAAAACAAGATCTTGAGAATGATTACGAATTCACCCTGGTTCTTTAGAAATAAAGAGATTAGATATTCGCTCTCTGTTCCCAGCTTTAAAGAATACGTACAAAAAATTGCTGTTAATTTCTATGATTCTGTTTCTCATTCCAATAACCAGGTCCTAAAAAAGATCTTCAAAATTTTGATTATGATATATCTCTTCCCAGCAGCCGCAAACGCCCACGATACGTACTTAATATTAATAAATAATGCGCTCACTTTTAGTTTCTTCCCAGACAACCCATGGTTGCTTTGGATCTTCTCTCTCCGCTTCTCGCGTAATTTTTTTTTTTTTTTTTGTCTGTGCTCGTTTTTGCTAAGATTTTTAATTTTCCTCTTGTTTTTTGTTTTTATTAAATTCCTTTATGTTTCATTTTTAAATTTTATATTTGCTGCTTTTTGTAACTTAATTGATATTATTGTTTTTCTTATTAAATTTTCTATATTTTTTATAACTGGCAAAGGGCAAGACCTCACGTTACGTAATTCATCTACCAGGTTGGAGGTTTGGTCGCTGCGCGACCAAGGCACTCCGTGTACTTACCCCGATTTATTTATAATTAAATTCTTTTACGTAACTGCATTTAATGTTAATTATAAAATTCGGCCAAATCGTAGTTTAAGGGGACTCTGGGATTTGAACGACAGACATAATTTGACAAAAGTAAAAGTTAATGTTTTAAAAGAAAGTGCATTTTTCAAACATCAGAAAGAAAAGGTAAATTTCTATTTGGAAAATAATATTAATTATATAATAATATTGAAAAATAATAGTAATAAAAATTTGGAAAATAATATTAATATGTTGCTGTATTATTAACGATAAAAAGCTGTAAGCAATAAAATTACTGGGAGAAAATTAATCGTAGAAGTTGAACTTATCCCTCCTAATTGGATTAATATCTCAGTTTACTATACCTCATTGTCTATTAGTAGTATTAATAATTAACCATATAAGAGCACTCGGATTTTTCAAACATTAATTTCTTGAGTAATTATTGAAGGATGTACCTTTTTTTTGGAACATTTATTTTTGTATTTGTCACCTACATCTCTCTATATATAAAGCATGAGATTTATTTGTAAGTGAGTATTTCTAACAAATTCCTTCAAATTTTTTTCTAAATTTATTATTTTATTAATTGGTGTGTAGTTAATTTTCCATTAAATTTTTTTAGTTCTTTTTATTTAACTAAAATTTGTAATCTTAACATATTGATACATAGCTATTTATATTTTTTATTATATTACATGTCTATATATTTTAAAAAGTTAAAAGGAATACCAGTGTTTTGTAATAATTTATTTTTGAAATGATATCGTTTTTTAGTTTATTTTATGACAAATAGAATTCTTAAATGTGGCATCGAAAGTAAACCTCATCCCAGAATGCAGAACGTATAAAAAGAATCAAAATAAATAATTTTGTTTCTATAAAAATCTTTCAAGGGTCCATGGAGAAGTCATGATCAGATTTGTTGACTGATCAACTGATTAGATTCGTTGTTGTTATTGTGTCCATGGATTTAAAATATAATTATCAATGTTAGATCAAGTCAAAAAGTCTTCTCGATAGCGGCCGCAAGCAATGGCGTCGCTTCACTATACAGGACTTCTCTTAAGTTGGCCTCGATTGGCACCATACCCAATTGCAAAACATGGGGAGTGAGTGCTGGGCACTCAAGAATGTGTTTAGGTGTTAGGAAAGCGTCGCGGCAATTTCTGCAGGAGATGTATTCCCTGGTCTTGCCTGGGAGAATCTTCATCCCTCTGTAATGATTAGTTCTGAGTCTGCTAATAACTGATGTCAGCTTCCCGTGTAAGTCCGTGATTAGTGACTGAGTAGATTTAAATTTACAATATAAAAGCAAATATAATCTAGGGTTTTTCCCCGTTTGTTTAAACATAATATATTAAATATTGACAACTTTTTAATTATATTATTAAAAATTAGTAGTAGTTTAAGTAACAGAATAATTATTAAAAATTATTCTATTACTTAAAATGGTACTTACGTATTAACGATACCTTGGCGGTTTTTAAGTGTCGCCAATCTAACAGCTACAAATTTGGCTACTGTAGCTGCGGTTGGCGCGTGTGCTCTTTATTGGCGCAACTGTCGCCAAAGTATCGTTAATACGTAAGTACCCCCAAAACTACTACTATTATTATATTACTTATTATTGAAAAATTATTTCTATTACTTAATTGATTGATAAAAAAAATCAGTTTATAATTTTTATGCATGTGTTTTCAAATTAAATTGCTCTGAAATAGGATATGGATCGAAAAATAAATTAATGAATGAATAAATTTAAATTTTACAAAATTGAAATAGGAAAAACGAAATGAGATCGGAATGATGAGGGACTTATTTATAAATATTTTACTTACAAGAATGATTAAGCAATACTTAAAATAATTTGATAATACATAATATGATATTTAAGGCTTCTATTTTTTTTTTTTTTTTAAATTATAAATATAAAAATCTTTTTTCGTTTCTAATTCATTTTTAATTCTGAAATTGCAATTAATGTTTTATTTCATTAAAAAGTTGTCAACATTTAATATATTATGTTTAAACAAACGGAGGCATACTAGATTATATTTGCTTTTATATTATAAATTTAAATCAAATCGGCGATGGGTAGATCATGACTTCTCCATGGACCCTTGAAAGATTTTTATGGAAGCAAAATTATTTATTTTGATTCTTTTAATACGTTCTGAATTCTAGGATGAGGTTTACCTTTTGATGCCACATTTAAGAATTCTATTTCCGATATCTATTAGTAAACTGATAGAATTGTTAGAAACTATTGCATATTTTTACATTTTCATTGTTGGTGATCCATATAACCACGTATGTTGCTGTGACATATTTTGGTGTGTTGCTTTCATTTTATTTTACCTTCTTCATAACAAGCGAATTTAAAACCATTCATTTAAAATTAAAAAGAAACATTAGTATAAAAAAATAATACCATTATGTAGAAATTCTCATATTACATTTTGCTGATAGTTTTATGTCATCTGCTATTCATATGGTTCAATCAATTATAAAAACAATTTGCAATACGATTTTTTCCTACGAATTAATAAAAAGAAAATCCATTTGTACTGGAATTTTTCCCTGATGCAGGGACATTAACGTTTCTGTGAGTTTGACCCATAAAGCTACAAAATTTGTTGATCACATTACCACAGATATTGACTTGAGTGGGTCGATTTTCCCAATTTTCAATCTGGTGCCAATGAAGTTTAGAATGTTCCCCTCCAGAAATTGTATCCTGCAATTCGCAAGCATCTTCTTAAACCCAATAGAAAGATTTTACGATATATTTGTGACATGAGAGAATTCTGCTCGACTCTCTTCCAAGACTTCGAATTGATTTTTTTAATTTCAGAAGCGCAGCCTATGAATCATTACATCGGTCTAAGCACAGTGTGAGGCGATTACTGTACAAAAATATTTATCTGTAAATGAGAATATTGGCTGTTAATGAGAATTCAGATTGTTCAGAAAAGTTTTGCTTTTGGAAGACACTCGTTTAAATTTCACAGAACAGAGAGTGGTTGCCCATAGCTGGGAGATTAGCTTGGCACAGAATGGCATAATATGTATGTAGCATATACTTGGGGATAAAAGTAAGTTGATTGCCTTATTTATTCTAGAAGAATGATGCTTCCATAGAAAAATATAACTCCTCAGACAACTCAGATATATGACAAAAAAATGCATGTTTAATTACATATTAAAAAATGATTGACATTATTCAACTATTTATTGAAGATTTAATTAATATTTCAGCTCTCATATATATATATATACACTGAAGTGACAAAAGTCATGGGATAGCAATATGCAAATTTTCAGATGGCAGTAGCATCGCGTAGAACAGGCATAAATGCGCAGTGCTTTCGCAGAGCTTTCATTTCTGTTCAAGTTATTCAAGTGAAGAGGTTTTGACGTGATGATGACCGCACGACGGGAATTAACAGACTTTGAACGCGGAATGTTAGTTGGAGCTAGATGCATGGGTCATGCCATTTCGGAAATCGTTAGGGAATTCAACATTCCCAGATCCACTGTGTCAAGAGTGTGCCGAGAGTATGAAATTTCAGGCATAACATCCCACCATGGACAGCTCAGTGGTCGACCGCCTGCACTTAACGACCGAGACCGGCGACGTCTGCAAAGAGTCGTAAATTCTAACAGACAAGCAACACTGCGTCAAATAACCGCAGAAATCAATGTGGGACGTACAAGGGACTTGTCTGTTAGAACTGTGCGGAGAAATTTGGCTTTCTTGGGCTATTCCAGCAGAAGACCCACTCGAGTGCCTTTACTGACAGAACGACATCGCTTGCAGCGACTCTCGTGGGCTCGTGAGCATATCGGTTGGTCCCTAGATGAATGGAAAACCGTGGCCTGGTCCGATGAGTCACGATTTCAGTTGGTAAGAGCTGATGGTAGGGTTCGAGTGTAGCGCAGACCCCACGAAGCCATGGACCCAAACTGTCAGCAAGGCACTGTTCAAGCTGGTGGTGGCTCCGTAATGGTGTGGGCTGTTTTTTTTCATGGCATGGACTTGGTCCTCTGGTGCGACTGGACCGAACATTGACTGGAAATGCTTATGTTCAGCTACTTGGAGATCACTTTGCAGCCATTCATGGACTTCATGTACCTAAACAACGATGGGATTTTTATGGATGGCAATGCGCCATGTCACCGGGCCACAACTGTTCGCGATTGGTTTGAAGAACATTCTGGACAATTCCAACGAATGATCTGGCCACCTAGATCGCCCGACATGAATCCCATCGAGCATTTATGGGACATCATCGAGAGGTCTGTTCGTGCCCAAAATCCTGCACCATCAACGCTTTCACAATTATGGACGTCTATCGAGACAGCAAGGCTCAATATTCCTGCAGAAGTCTTCCAACGACTTGTTGAGTCCATGCCACGTCGAGTTGCTGCACTTCGCCGGGCGAAAGGAGGGCCGACACGATATTAAGAGGTATCCCATGACTTTTTGTCACTTCAGTATATATATATATATATATATATATATATATATATATATATTTAATTTCCTTAAATTTACATTATTAGGCTGAGAACGAATATCGTGTTGTATGTCTATATTTTACATTTACAATAATAATCCTAATTTGCGGATTGAAAAAAAAACTTGCCATGGCAAAAATAATTTTACAGCCCTTTCCAGTCAACAATATCCGTTTGTTTCTGAAATTAATATCTGTTTATTTATTTTTTTATAATAATTCTAACTGCTGGTAGATCACCTGAACTTTTTCTGATCCTTTTAAACTCATTGATTTTAAACTTCGAATGTGCCAAATACAAATTAATTTTTTATTTCATAAAGGTCGAAAGTAACTGAATTGAATATTTTCCAAAAATTAAAAAAAGAACAGTCACACTATGAACTGGTCAGCATTGTTTCAAAACTAATTGATGTTTACCAATATAACGTGTATACAAAACGAGTTTCATGCAAAAGACGTATTAATAACTACAAGAGAAAAAGAGACCCTTAAAAGTTAAGCAAAAATTAAATAAGTACGATGATTCATGCTTTCGGCTGTAAGAAGATCTGTTCAAGTTTTCTATAAACGAAATGCTACCAAATTACAGCTGCCAAAATTATGCAAGTTTTGAATGAGAAAGTTTGTAAAATTAGATGCTACAATCGAGTTCTGAGTTTGTGACGTTCTTCTGTTCAGAATCAAATAGAATTAAAAAATAGCACCGTTTAGGCAGGAATAACATAGATTAGATTGATAATAATAATAAGAAGAAAGCCACATTTATATGCTAGTATAAAATTATTTTATCAATAAAATTTATATATTGTATATATTATATATATATATATATATATAATTTTTATAAATAAAAATATTAATGTCAATTTTATATTATGATGATTGGAGGAGGAGTTTTAATTGCTTCTAAGGTGCTATTGGGAACACCTCAGAAAAAGTTGCTTGGTTATACAATTGATGAGTTGTATTATTAAATCAAAGATGATAGACTTTATTTTCGTGTAAAAACTGCAGCCCATTTGTGGAATACAGTAATTTGTATCTTCCTTCGTTGTAATCAAAGAAGAGTTGGGCTTTTATAATATAATTTTTGTGATGTTGGATCCCCATTGTATGATTTCATTGTATGATTTCAATTCTTTTAAATTTTTAAGCAGAACATAATTTCGTATAAACCACGAAGTCCCTGTGATGATACGTAGAATTTTGTCCTGAAGAACTTGGATGTAAGCTCGTTTGCTTTACAAGCAAGTCCCTAGATAATGGCAGCATAAGTTAAGACTGGGCGGATTATTTACTTGTAAGGAAGGACAGTTTGATTTATTTTCAGTCTGCTGAATATTGTTATTTAAAGAAAGTTTTTTGTCGATGACTTTTATATTTTACTTCACTGACCTAGTCAATTGGTTCATCAAAAAAAAAGATAGATTCACAGAGGGTCCTGGCGTTTTCTTTTCTGAAGATAATTGCTTTTTTTGATAGCTGGTTTCCAAAGAGTTGACTATTTTTCAGAGAGTTGAGAACATTTTGTAAAGTTCTTGCCAAAATTTTCAGGTAGACTCATCAGAAAATATACAAAAACTCACAAATTGCACTGGAGGTAAGTAAAAATTATAAATATTATATAAAATTGGACAAAGAACGCTGCAAACTAAAACAGTCTTCAGTAGATCAAACTGCCCTCTTCATCTTGCAAGCCTCATTAGCTCATCTACCTTTTCTTCTTGCTTGCTATGAATAACTTTCACATTCAAGTGTCTTATCATGTGGCCCATTCTTTGAACAATATGAAACGAGTATGGCTAGACTCACACAAACTGAATTTTTTTAATCTCAATATCCTCTAGTGAGAAAAAGTGTACAAGAGATCACTCATTACGTCCGATAGATATTTTAAAAACTCGGACAGGCTTATGGAGTTTATTAACAACAATGTATACCTCATGAAATCCAACTTTTCTTTTGGACATGCACTTGTCCAGGAAGGTATAACACACTTTTATCAAATTGGAGAAATTTCCATCATTCTCTACGAGTTACCAGAGAAGAGTTTCAAACGTAAAGCCGAATCCAGTTTAGTTGGACGCAGTTTCAAACCGTATGATCAGAGGCTCTATGATCGATATGTTCTAAAGCCTCATGTCTGTTATGTAGGGCCGGCTGGAGTGAAGTATATAATACTGTGCGAAAGAATTGTTTGGAATGGATATCGTGCTACCTGAAACGGTGAATCAACTCCAACTACTATGGTGTCTTTTTAGTACACACAAGACATATCAACGGGAAAGATATACTTTACTATATCCTATACCTCTCTATCGACCTGCTTCTCCTGAAATGTCTCGCAGAAAAAGATGCTTGGAACCTCATTTGTTTTCAGCACCTAAGCTGATGTGTCACACTATTCCATACCCACGACACGAAACCTCCTAAAAACTGTTAGAGATCTGAAGTAGTTCCTTTCCATTATAACTTATATATATATATACATCAGTTATATATAGCTATATATATATATATTGACTCCAGAGGTGGAGGAAGATTTTCCAAATTATCACATCCTGGCGACGTCATCTGAAGAAACATCAAAGACTTGTTACAAGTGGAAGTGTTTTTAACAACTGAACCCATTCAAAATTTTGTAAATAAGTTTTCTCAAGAATTGTGTAATCATTCAGAACTACAATATTCCCAAGTTTGCGAAAATATTCCACAAGAATCACAATGTTTGCAAGTGTGTGACTATAGCCAAGATCACTTAAATTTATGTATCAATAAAAGTTTACGATCCATGATATGCAAACAAAAACTAGATTTTGTATTTATTGTTATTTAAATTTATATGTAAAAAAAAAAATTAAATTACAATGGACTCTTATTTTTTTTTTTTCTAAAACACACACAAACACAGATAAATAGAAACCTCAGAATTCTCTTTTTATCTTTAGTTTAGATTATTGGTAAAAAAAGAGAATACTGGGGTTTTTATTTTTTATATATACATAGAGAACCAACCTTGGCGTATAGAAAAAACTGTTGGAGATCTGAAGTAGTTCCCTTTCCATTAGTTATATATATATATATATACATATATAGTTATATATAGTTTAATTGAACTATATATATATATATATATATATATATATGTATATATATCCAGAGGTGGAGGAAGATTTTCCAAATTATCACATCCTGACGACGTCATCTGAAAAAAACATCAAAGACTTGTTACAAGTGGAAGTGTTTTTAATAAATGAACCCATTCAAAATTTTGTAAATAAGTAAAATTTTGTAAATAACCATTGGAACCCTCAAGATAATCTTTTCCTTTTTCGTGTAAATGAAAAGGAAAAAGAGGATCCTGAGGGTTCATTTTTTATAAACACACACTGAGAGAGAGAAACACACAGATCTTGGCATATAGAAAACTAAAAACTTGTATGAAAACCTCAGGATTCTCTTTTTCATTTACATAAAAAAAGATCCTGGGAGTTTATAACACCGAAAACCAATCTTGACGTCTAAGGTATTTAAAAAAAAAAAAAAAAAAAATGTACCTTCCAATATCCTCTTTTTCCCTTTTGGGCAAATGAAAAGAGATTTTTCTACAACCCAAGTAAGGAAATTTTAACCCTTCCTTTTTTTTTCTTTAAGCGTTTATTTTTCTAAAGAGATTATTAAAAGACTTTTTCTGTGTTTGGAATTTTTCAAAAGGATCACAGACTTGCTTATTTTGTCGACCGACTATATCTCTCAGGAAGTACATGAAATTTTCATTAAGTTCTCAATCGAGGAAGTGGAGTAGGATATGATTGATGAAGTCTATAGGATCAGACGTTTTCATAGATTTCTGCCTGCCTTGTTACCAAAGTTTGAGCATAGAATAGTATAATGAGAAAGTTTTCTCATTGCCAGCAAGTTGTAATAATGGCATTTAAAATGCTGTCCCACTAACATATTTTAAAGCTGGATGTCGGACAAAAAAAAAATAAAGTCAATTTTTCATATGATAAAATAAAATTAAGCCTATTATTTGAAATAGTTAATATTATCAGAGGATTTCAAGAATTCAGAATTAATCTCCAGAAAAATCCAGACAAAGGCAAAGGTTTTGTTTTAGCAGAGTGTCTGAAGAATAAAATCTTCGTACCTCCAGTTACATAATTTAGAGTTTAAAAATTAAATATTTCACCATATTCAACGAAGCAGTTCCTTTTGTACGTGAATACAAGTAGCCTACGGGTCATATTTGATGTTAAACTTTTATTTATCTCTCACACACAAAACGCGATTAAAAAAAGCCTCAATAACAAATCATTCAATTAATACACTTTTAAATATTAACAGTAAACTTTCGTTCAGAAGTAAACTCATTCTCTATATCTTTATTTTACGACCAATCTTAACATATTCAAGTCCGTTTTGGATTTCGGCTGCAGTAACCACTTAGAAGAAATTGCAGGTTTTACAAAATCGCCACGTTGTAAAAGTCACGGACGCTTTCCTTTTATTCAGATTGTAAATTCCTCCAAGTAGAACTTAAATTAGAACCAATGTTAGATTATTTCAAATACATTTCTGTTAAATTTTTCAATAATTGTGATACTTCAGAATACCCCTTAATAATTAATTTAACAAATAAGAAAAAGCGTGCAGTTAAATCCCTTAAACGTCTGTGCGGGATTATCAATCAAAACTTTGTTTCTTTCCCAGCACACAAGAAATTCGGCTTCGATCCGAGTTAAAAATGCATTTGTCGCAGTTCATTTTGTCGGTAAAATTGTAGAAACATCTTCAGTAGTAGTTTTGTCCACGCTCTTTTCTTTTTCCTTCTATTCTTTGAACCCTTAATGCTGTTTAAAATTTGTCTTCCATGTGCAAAGGAAAGGTCAATTTTATTTCCATTTTAAATTAATTTCAATCTAGTTTAAAATTTAAATTTAACAATTTAAAAGAATAAATTGTTAAACTTAAATTTTTATATTTTGCTAACTTAAATTTTTATAATTTATTATTTTCAGACATATATTTATTTCCCAACGTTATTTATCTGAAATTAACTGTAACTGGTATCATTTTTACTTTCGCGTAAATTCAAATGTGTTTACCGTTCTCACATTCTTAATTTGACGATCTAAATCTTTTGAATTAAAAAATGAAGCCTGTGTAAGTAAAAATAAGCATTTATTAAAAAATTATAAAAAATGTTTTGGACATAAATATTTATTATAATTATTAACTATTATGTGGTTATTCTTTTAAATCTCTTATTTAAAAACGTTTTTAGTCCTGTTGTGATAAGTATTTATATTTCTAAAATTTTACTTATAAATCAAATCTGCTTTCATATTAGTTTGCTGATTAAATTTTCATTGTTATTGTAAATAAAAATTAATTTGATTGTATAAATAATTTTCTATTAATTATAATGTTACTTTATAATTAAAATAAAAAATATTAGTGAGACTAAAATTCGATTCAACTACTATTGAGTTGTTTCACTCAAATAATCTATAAATTTTTTTGTAAGAAGAAAAAAATATATTAATCCTTTTTATGAATAATAAAATAGTCTATATGAAGCTCTTTCTATTATGATGATTATTAAATTTTGGTTGCAAAATTGATTATCTTACTATTTTATGTTTCTATTTTGTGTATACCGATCTAAAACTTTATTAATGTATTCCAATATTTGCCATTGTTCATCCATTATTTCTCCCATTTCTAAAAAAATTTCATTTATGTCTTTGGTCAAAGCAGTAGCTTTTTTAGGAATGCTGCTAATTTGATTCTGTTTGATTATATTAGTTTTTATATCTTTTACAAAAATTTTGTTACTCCAAACATGTTTAGAAAAAGTTTGAAGAAAATAATGAAAAAAAGTGCATGTTTAAAATAATAGAAGGCTTATTTTTTGAAAAGTTTACATTTTTAAGTAGACTATATCACTAAAGTATAATATATTTAGTTAAATCTCAACTGTGAGATATTTATTTACAAGTAATGAGTTTAAATGATTTTCATTTGAAGTGTAAAAGTTTAACTTTTATCCTTAATCTGTCATTGTAGTAAGTACTGGGCAGAAATTCAGTACAGAAGTTTAAATTTACTCCATATTCATTATAATAATAAGTTTTATAATTTGCTTTTTTATTTGGTAAAATTTTTGTTATTTCTTTCAATATAAAATATATCCAGCACCATTAAATAAATTGGAATTCTTTCGTTCATGCAACTGTATCTGTAATTAATTTTAAACTAATATGTTTATATAAGTATGGGAAATTAAATAAATGCTCTCTTCTATAGTTTCTTAAAAAAAAAAAAAACTTTCTTTACATTTTAATATTAGAAATTCTTTTCATATTCAAAATTTATTAAATTCTTTCTAATAGTTTTTATAATATTAAAATAATTAATTTTTTAATGTAAATATTTTCATTTTTAAGAGGTAATAAATTTTATGGTTTCCATATGATTTTTGATTTTGAAAAAACTAGGTCACAATTATCATTTCCGAACATTGAATCATTAGTGTTGAAACCTTTGAAGTACTATAAAGAAACTAACATTCTTCATTCTACTTAATAAATATGTAAATAAATAACATTTCCAATGTCTTTTTCATTGATGACAGCATATCACACCAATTATAATGTCATTAAACACAAAAAGTAGTTTAAATCGTTCTTAGTTCGAGGGCATTTTTAATGTGTGTAAAAAGGGGGAAGAATTTTAATTATAAAATACAGATGCATTTCATGAATTTAAAATATTAGCCATTTTGTAAACATTAATCAAATAAAAAGATCAAGTGCATTTATTAGGAAAATATTCAGCTTTTTATTTTTATATTGAGTTGATTGGAAAAATGGAAAATTCTGAAACCAAATATTTCATATTTTGAACAGCACATTAAAGATCATTATTTTAAATAGCAAAGACACAACAACTTCAATTTTCATTTAGATACTGTTAATTATTCTGATTCTATTAATGTCATTTACAATAAAAAATTTTATAAATAAAATATATTCAATTTTCAGTACAATTTATTCATAATTTAAGTATTTTTTCTGTTGCCAAACAATTCTCAATTTAAAATCTGATGTGATTAACAAATTTAATAAAACTAATACATAAACAAATCATTTTTTTTCAGATTTCTAAATTCAAATTGAAGAGTTTCAGCAAAGCAAATAGACAGGCTTCATATTATACAATCAAAGTGTGTATCACTTTCATGGAGGATTTATTATGAATGAATTTAAATCAAAAAGAAAAATTTTCTTTTCTCATAGAACCTACATTTGTTCAAGGTAGATTTATGAAATCTTTAAATATCTGTAGAAAGCATTATTTCATACATGAGCATTCCCAAATACACAATTGACGGGTATCAAAATATGTAACTTTTAAAATAAGTCGATTTAATCAAATCAAATTTTATCAATGAAAGATCATTTCTAAAATTTTTTAAATTTTATTTCATAGAACATTTTATATCTTAAAGAGGAATTTTCAAAAATTTGTACCACCAGTTCTAAAAGTTTCATGTTATCATTATGAAAATTCATTTATATAATTATCATATATATTTCATATATAATGTGGAAAGAAAAATTATTTTCTGGAAATACTTACTTCATGCTTCAATGGGAATATCATTTCTGTAGGCTGTGATAAAATGCAATATATTAAGACCGTATGTCACTTTCTTGTAAATTTTATGTCATAATTATTCTGAAATGTGAAAAGAAGTGGGCAATCTAATGATTTTTGCTTCATGCACAGTTGCTGAAAACTTGACCAATTGACTAGCTGAAATTTAGTGATTAATATCTTATATAATATGTTAAAAGAAGGAAGAATTGTTGAATTTCTTTGTCAGAAACTGCTAAAATGCAAAATATATAATCACTAAATTCAAAAATTATGAACACAAAAATTAGGTGTATTTTATAATATATTTTATTTTGGGATATTTTGTTAAAAAATATAATTTAAGATTAAAAATTAGAATTTAAATTTTAATTAAAAAACCAACTTTTAATATAATATCAATTGATCATTTCATGCCTATATACTTTATTTTAATTTTGCCTATGAAAAAAAAAAAAATATTTAAAATTTCATTACGCATTACATCTCCACCCTAAAATTATTTTTAAAAAGTAGAATTTTGGATATCTTTCCATTTTGATTATGAACATGGGAAAAATCCATACAATTTAGTCACATTTCAATAGTAAAATTAGTAATAGACCAAAATAAAAGATCTCAAACTCAAAAATGCAAATATAAACAGAAGCACAATCGTTTCATTTGGTTGTAATTTTATTATGAAAAATAAAAGACTTTAAATTTAGTAGATTAACAGGATTCAATTAAAAAAAACTAAATTAAAAATTTTACTTGAATTTTTAGTTATATAGACTTATGAAGATTTAAGAAAAATATGAAGTCAACTTTTCAGGGATATAGTTTTTAAATTGCATGAATACAAATACACAGACACAAAAATTATTGCTTTTTATACACAGATTTTGAAATTTTTAATATGCTGTAAACAAATTTCCAATAGAAAAATATTGAATAAGATCGTTAAGATATCAGTTCATGTTTCTTGTATTTCTAATTTCCATGGATGCCATGTTGCTCAACACTTATACTGTAGGAATCTGAATCTTATGAGATTTTCTTCATTACTTCCCACATTTATTTTATTTTAACTTTAAAAGATCATATATTTTTAGGTCTTTAGATCCAAGTTCATTAATGAAAAACAATTCTAATTCATATACATAAATTATTCTTTTTATAATTTGAGATTATATATTATTCTAACACTATATTGTGATACACATGTATAATTACAATTTTTCTTCTTTCATTGAGGCAATCTTTTGTTTTACTTTAACTCAATTTATTAATACATCTAAATCAGTTTGATAAAAACTCTTCACATCTAAGTTTAGGGATAAATTTTGTGAGTATAAATAAATAAGATTTTATGTACCATATAATTCAGAATTTCGATAAATGTTTTTATTAAGCATATTTGGTTTAAATGCTGATTGTGTGTTGTACATCAGCACTTTTTATAAAAAGAAATTTTTTTAATTGATTGTTTCAACTAAACAATCGAAATAAAATTAGTTTTCTCAATAACTTTCTTTTAAGGACAATCAAAGTTTATACAACATGGTGTTTTTGAAAGATATTTTAAAATTATTATTTTTTTTTTTTCATGTTGCAGGAGACACAAAACACCCAAAAAAACAATGCCTAAGTTCAAGGCTTCTGTTAAAGATCCTATTGTAGTTTACTGCCGTATTAGACCTTTGGAAAATACTTATGATCAAGTCTGTATCAAACCTAAAGATGAAAAAACTGTTGCTCTGTTTCCACCTGATGTTTCACAAAATACAAAAACTATAAAAGAAGTAAGTTCTTTTGGGCTTTGATATATTATGATATTAGTTTGCTATACTAATGTTTATATTTAGTAATGGAGAAACTTTTTGTTAAAATAATCTTATTACTAACTAAATCGATATAAATATAATTTTTGCTCATTAAATAATTACTCTTTAGAAATAAATTTATAATAAATAAAACATATATGAAATATAAAACAATGTAAGAATTATTTCATTGACATTTTTAATTGATTATTTCAGAATCCATTTAAAAGTTCATGCATTAAAATTTGGCTTAATTAAAAATGTTTTGTAGTATTTTTACTATTATAACATTTTAAAACTAAAACACTCATAAAGTGTCTAACTTATTTTCACAAAAATATGGTTTGATTTTAAATTTTATTTAAAGATTGAAAATTACATGTTGACTATTAAAAAAAATTATGTTTTATTAAGATAAGCTATGCAATTATTAATTTTTATCGACTTAATGTTTTATAAAAATTTTAAGAATTCCATTATTTAAAGTATGCAATGAATGTCATTTTGATAACAATTTTTTTTTTTTCAGTATCATTATTCATTTCAATATGTATTTAATGAAACAACAACTCAAAAAGAACTTTTTGAACATGTTGCATTTCCTTTAGTGCAAGATCTTCTAAATGGCAGCAATGGTAAGGATAAGAATTTGATAATTAATTTGTCAAGCAAAAAATTTGCTACATATGTATAAATTTATGACACTTAGAAACAAACCTTTAATTTACTTTTAAAATGAAAATTTATAAAATATAAAATAAATGAGTAATAACTGTATAGATATGTTCTGGTTCTCAATGCTACAGGTTTTTTGGATTCCAGTCCTGGTGATGCCATCGATATTAGTTAGTGGTTCACAATACATTTTAAACTGTTGGTCTCTGTCTAATATGAGAGATAGAGTGTAGGGGCTGACAACTCTACCTCGTAGAAAGAAAACATCTCATGTTTCAGAATCTGCCAGTAGCAGACAGCCATGGTCCAACATGAACTGTAGTTCCAGGGAATTAGTTGTATATATATATTAATCATTTATTTTAAATTTAATTTTTCTCATTTTTAAAAATTATATATATTGCAGTAAAGTTTTTAAAATATTAAATGTTATAAATTTTTTTACTTCACTATTAAAATGATGAAATTATTATTAAAATTTTTTGTAAAATTCATAAGCAATGTCTGCTTGATTATATTATAATATATTAAATATAAGAATCAACTCTAAAAGGAAATAACAGTATTTGTTACTTTAATAAAAAAAATATTGGTTTTTAAAATAGTTTAATCAAATAGAGCTAATAAGTAAAATATATACATATAAAGGCATAATAAACAAATAGGAGTTGGGTTTAACAGATAGGGAAAAAATCAGGAATTTTTTTAAGTGTGATTTCTTATTATAGAATTATTTAAAAAGTTTTTGAAATATGCATTATTCTTATGCTTTATATTATCAATAAGAGAAACAATAACATCTTTTATCTGAGATATTATGTGTGGTTAACATTTCTGTCTTGTAATTACAAAAATTCCATTTATCTTGAATAAATTGATTATTATAATGCATTTAAATTTACTGTTGTAAATTATTTTTTACTAAACAACATCACTTCAGATTCAATCACAATTTAAATTTCAGTTATCAATAATTCATTGCCTAGGACATAGTGATAAAGGGAGTTGCGATTTAATGTTACTATAAGCTAAAAAAATATCATTTTTTAAACAATTGTTTTTTCTATACATATTTTATGAATACTCATGGGTTTTTTTTTCGTACAAATCACATTAGGCTTGTTATTTACATATGGAATAACTTCATCTGGAAAAACCTATACAATGGCTGGGACTCCTCAAGATGGTGGTCTACTGCCCAGAACTCTTGATGTAGTTTTCAATAGCATCAAGGACTATCAAGCTCCAAAATTTGTAAGTATTTTAAAACTAACATCTATTTTCCAATATTTATTTTCTGATTGTATTATACTAGATAATTGTTGTATAGACGTAACAATGTTCTATGCATGTTCTTAGATATGTATTGATAAAAATGTTATTTTTAATACAAATTTATTGTGGTTTTAGGTTTTTAAACCTGACAAACTTAATGGTTTTGATATACAATCTCGAAATGAAGCCTTATATGATCAGCAAAAAGAGATGGGTAGAACTCCAAAACCTAAAAGGTAAATTATATAAAAAATTTATTTAGTGCATCGGATTTTGCAATCCAGATTTCTTGCATTAAAGCAGTAGTAAAAAATTATATAAAATTCAATTTCTTAAAACTATTAAATATAGTTTCTATAAAACTAGAAACTATTGAATTAATATATACTATTAGATTAAATATATTCTGTATTTTTTACCACAAATATTCTGATGTAAACTTTTTGATTTTTGAATTTTATTATTTATAAACATTAGTTAAGAAAGGAAGAAAAACACAATACTGCTCGTTTTAAAACTGAATTCAGGGTTATTTAGGGTTACATTTTAAATAACTTATCTTATTTTTATAATAATTTTTATTGTAGGTTAAAATAATAATTTTTAAATAAAATATTTATACTTCATTGAAAATTATTATTTATGAAATGGAATTTTATAATTGCAATTTCTTGAAACATTTTTTTAATATTAACAATATCAAAATTGGTTTATTTTTTTTTAAAAATTATTTTTTGTGCTAGTATAATTTTTAGTAGGCTTTATTTTATATGTAGATGAAATTAAAAATTTTCATATTTAACCATTTTATTGTTAAAAAATTTGAAATGCAGTTTATGTAAAATAAATATTGCTTGCCAATTTTAAATATTGTTTGTAAAAATTATTTACTTTCTAAAAAGATAAAAATTAATATAAAATTTAATTGCTGCATATATATGATTTTTATAATGCTGTTTCTAAAAGCTATTTTTCATTAATTTTTCTGAGTGTTTTTATATTTGATGCTATTGAAAATATAAATTGATTTGTTATTTCCATCTGCATAATTAATATTATTTTTGATTATATTTTATTGTAGAAAAGAAAATATTGGGGAATGGTCCCAAAGAATTGCTGATTCCACAATCATTGATGATGTTAGCCCTGATATGAGCTATGCAGTATTTGTATCATATGTTGAAATTTATAATAATTACATCTATGATCTGTTGGAAGATGCTGCTATTGATCCGAAGAGAAAAGTGAGATATTTTAATATCTTTTAAATTATTTTTTATTAAATAAAAAAAGTACATACTATTATGCCTTTTATTAGTTTTTTAGAAAGAATTATTATTTGTATCAAAATTTCTACATTTACAAATATATGTATTTTTCAGAAATTTTAATTCAAAAATGCTGCGTGAAGATTCAGCACATAACATGTATGTTTTTGGTGTAGTTGAAAATGAAGTCAAAACTGTGGAAGAAGCTTTAACATACTTTTGTAAAGGACAACAAAAGAGAAAAGTTTCCAATACTGCTCTAAATACTGAGTCAAGTCGCAGTCATAGTGTATTTACTATTCGAATAGTTCAAGCTCCTTTAGATACTCAGGGTGCAGAAGTATTACAGGCAAGCATTCCATATTTATTTATACATAGTATATTTTGTGTTTTAAATTATTAATACTGAATTATTTTATCTGAATACTTTTTACTATATTTTTCTATCAATTGTTTAAGTAATGTTAAAGTTTTTTAGGAGTATTTCTGTAGTTATTGAATTTTAAATGGAAATTGTTGTATTAAATGTCTTTATTTACCAACTTTATATAATTGAGTGATTGGCTGTATATTTTGACCTTTCATTTATCTCTTCTTGTAGGATAAAGATCAAGTTATCATCAGTCAATTATCTCTTGTTGATCTTGCTGGCAGCGAACGGCCAGTTAGAACTAGAAATACTGGACAAAAGTTACGGGAAGCAGGTATATATACATATAGTTGTAATATATCTATATATACTAGTAATATATATATATATATATATATACTAATAATTTTTTATGTATGGCATATTAAAAATTAATTAAAAAAGTATTTGTGCAGAAATTCACTTATAAAAGTTGTATTTCAAAATTAATTTTAGGCAATATAAATAATTCGTTAATGGCATTAAGAACTTGTATTGAAGCTCTGCGAGAATCTCAGGCTCAAGCTTCTTCAAAGGTGAATTTATTTTTTTGTGATTTATCTGATAAAATTATTTACTGGCAGGGATTTCACTGTCTCAATTATGTAAAATTTTCTATTTGTAGATGGTCCCATATCGGGAAAGTAAATTGACCCATTTGTTTAAAACGTTTTTCGAAGGAGAAGGGAAAATCAGAATGATTGTCTGTGTTAATCCTCGAGCTGATGATTATGATGAAGTAATTGTGGGGTAATGCTAATTTTCATTTTTTCTTCAAGAACTGGAATATACATTTATTTATATTTAAAAAAATATATAGTTTTATTTAGCTGCTTAATATCAAATTTAAAAATTTCCCTTTTCTTTAAATTTTATACTTTAGCATGTTATGAGGTTTGCTGAAATGACACAAGAAGTTATGATCGCTCGGCCAACACCAGTATCTACTCCAGTTTCATTAGCTTTGAAACCAGGACGTGGAAACATATACAGGGAAGCTATTAAGAGAGCTAAAGAACAAGGAGGTAATTTATATTCAATACACTTGAATGAAGGGAGAATGATCTTGTTATATAATGATATCATTTTTGAATCATCACGCAATCATTACCATTTTTTATCATTCACCTTTTTTTCCCTAAGAAATCAAGGCCGTTTATTCTCAAAATGTTAATTCTAAATATATAGAATAAAATTACAAAGATAATGAATTGCCATTATTTTAAAAATTCAATAGACAAAAATTAAACTTGATTAAATGAATATGTAATTAGATTGCAAACTGTTATAAATAATGCAATTAGGAACTGAATTGAAAATGCACAACTGGAGCATTTGGTAGCTGAATAACTACTACCTGCCATCATTTACCATGTTTGAAAAATGTGTGCAAGATTATCACATGTCAATATATTTTTAAGTGGGATATCAAAGATAAAGCACTCTAGATTAAAACATACATTTTTAATGTGTTCACTCACATTCTAAACCATTGTCTAGAAGATTAATTAGTTCTATTTTTTTTTAAACTGAGAATCACCTTACTCTTATTAGTCCTTGAAGAACACCTTCTTGCCTTCAAGAACATTTTCTGTACAGTACTCTGCTTATACCGGAATATTATACAAACAAGATATGTAATTCACTAGAAAACAATAAACCGGTACTGAAACCAAAACTGGCAGTTATGACTGAATTGTGGGTACCACTATGGGAGCAGCATTGTGTGGCCATCTGGAAGCAAGGTCAACAAATGTCTAAATCCATACAAAAGCAAAGAATAGATTGATGGCAGATTAAAAAGAGTTTACCATAGTTAAAACAATATTGCTCTTTTACAGCCATACGGAAATGCAATTGCATCCTACTGCTACTATTGTTCCTGTATTTGTTCTGAAATTGCATTGAGGCTAAATGGACTTTTTTTGCACCTACAATTATATAATATGAAATTGAGTTTCTAACAGTGATTACAGATGCAACTAAAATTTCTATAATTTATTTTAAACATTTATATGAGATAGTAGTATAACTTTAATTAAATATTAGTAACAATAATATGAATGGATAACTTTTCGTAAACAAGCTTTTGAATACTCAAAATCATTCTTGAATCAAAAAAAAATCTTTTTGTATCTATTATTAAGAAAATCTACCTTATATATATAATAATATCAATTACTCATAATTTTCATTTTATAAAATTGAAATGTTGTAAATGGAAAGTTAAATTTGGAAAATTATTTGCATTTTTAATATGAATCAGTTTGTTTGTGAGTACTAAATCTTTTTTACACCTTAATGAAATTTTCATCTATTAATTTTCTTTCTTGTCATTTATTTGATCTAGTATACTAATTGCTACCTCTAAAAATAATTTTCAGCAGTTTAACTTTAAAATATTGAATTATAGAATTTACTCTGCAAACTAAGATCATAACCACAAAATTAGCTTAGATGCACTCACTCAGTCTAAGCTTGGATATATTACAGTTTAAAATCTGTTTTTTTTACTAGTAATAGTTAAGTGTAAATTAATAATTTTCTTACATAAAATGTGAAACAAATTCATTACATTTCTAGTCTGTGTTAAATGGTACTAGCCCCTGCAGTTTATAGTTTGGGCCCTGATTTCCCTCCATTAACAGTAAGTATTAATCTTTTATTTAATTAATTATTTATTTTTTCTTAATTGTTATTTTAATTCTCACTTTTACTTTATGTATCTATAATTTGACTTTATTCCATGTATAAAATGTTTCTTTTTCAGTTCCATATTTTTAGTGATGAATCTGTTTACACTAATTTAATTGAATTTTTGGAAAGTCGAATGGCTCGTCGCAATACATTTGTTCAAGATTTGGCACGCAGACGTAAGTCTAAGATTCTATTTATTTAAGTATACTTAATTAATAAAATCATTATATAGAATATATTTATTATAAAAACTTCATACTAATTGCATTAAATGTGCAAATGTAATTTTTCTACATCTTATAATTTTTTTATAGAAGATGACTTTAGAAATAATTTAATAATTGTTGATAAAGAAAATATTCAATTAAAGCAGTATGTACTTACTATTTATTCATTAATATTGTTTTGTTTTGATATTTGTAGTTTAAATAAAGCTATTTATATAATGTTTCATTCTAAAATTTACAATTTGCAAAGGAATTTAAAAGGAAAACACAATTTCATTTTTTAATTGTCATTAGAATTTGTGTAATTAAACACTTCACAATATTTATAGTACTTTTAATTTAATTTTTAACTTCATTTGTTAGTTAGCATTAAATTTACATGAATTATTTTTCTTTTTTAACCTATCATTCTACACTTGACTAATTTAAAATTGCAAAGATTTATTTTATATATAATCATATATGAGAAATATTACTTAACAATAATTAAGCAGCCTTTTATAATTCAAAGCATATCTATTAATTAAGATGAGGAGGTTTAAGGGGTATTTCCCCTGTTGGTACTCCGTAATCGGTATGCCAGTTGCCAGAGAATATTACAAAAAATAATTCATTGATAAGTAAGCTTATTAATTAATTTTCATACATGCTAATAATTCTAATTATTTTACTAAGAAATTTTTATTTTTTTTTGTTTTAAGGAATTGCAAATAATAATAATAATAATTTGCTGTAGGTTTTCAAATTGTAAATTATTCTGTATTTTAAAACCATATAATGAGAGATTTTGGTATAATTTACAAGCATATTCTGCCATTAACACTCTTTTTAGCTATTCACTTTTTAATCACTTTAACTGCTTTTTTAAAGTTTGTATGTATTAGCTAGCAAAATCTTTTCAATGTAATATAATAATAATGAGGATCATTTTCTATTGTCCTATACACACACTGGGGTATAGATTCTTAAAGTTGGATTTTATATATTTTAAACAAATTCATTAAAATAAAATAAAATCATATAAATGTAAAATTAATAACATTATTTTGCTAGGGAAAAACGATTTTACAAATGGACTTGGATGCCCGTGAAGAACAAGTTCGAGGTTTGGAAAGAAAACTCTCTGCAACTGAGCAAAATTATGAAATTCTTGCAAGCCAACTTCAAGATGCTCAAAATCAGATTCAAGGTTATAAAATGGAGGTAATTTGTTAATTTATTTTTTGTAGAAAAGCAATTTTGTTCTTAAAATATTTTGTTTTTAAAATAAAATTGTGTTTACTTTTTGAAAGTATGTTTTTTTCAGTAAACATAAAAATAAAGCATTGTTTCCTTAAAAATTTTTGCAGAACTGAACAGAATCATTGAAACTTATTTTTCTTATTTTTAAGTTGCTTATAGTTTATACTATTGTGCTCCAAACTTTTTGAGCGTATACCCAAAAACGAATATAATTAAAAGTTGTACCACATATACTATATTATAATATATTATATAATATAATGTATGTGTGTGTAGTTAAAAATCAAATTATTTTATTTTAAACACTACACATGCATTTAAACTAGTTACAAATTCACAGTTTTAATTAGAATTTAGTGAACAATTACATTTGGTTAGTAATATCAGTAAAATTTGATTGGATGTCCTCTGTTAACAATATTCAAAGATCTGGTTCTAATTCTAACTTTACATGAGCCTGCACATTTGGCATATTCCCAAGTATCACTTTGAGAGCTCCACCTTGGAGAACATTGGTTTATACCATTACAATCGTTCTATAATAGTCAAATAAATTTTGAAGATTGATTTTTATTATTACCAGAATTATTCATTGGATTATTTATATCTATGTATATATATATATATATATATTATGTAAAATGTTCATGATTAGAAAATTGGTGTTTAACTTCTAATGCCTGCAAGGACTTATTTATTCTTTAATCTTATCTTTAGTTCCAATTCATTTTAAGTGCATATATTTTTCTTATTGTATCTATTGAAAAAATTTTGAAGTACAAGAATGTCTGTAATTACCAGTCCTTAATAAGATATTTAGAAGAACTGTTTTATGTTTTAAAAGTCTTGTTAGTATATTGCTGTTATAAATATCCATTTTTATACTTAATTTGAAATGCCAATATTATATCAAATACAGTTCTCAATAAATTTAATTGCATCTCTAAAAATAGTATAAATCATTTGTTATACATTTCTTTTTTTAGCTGGATAGCAGAGAGAGAAGAATTTCAGACCAGAACAAAGAAATAGAACATGTGAAAGTAAAAATGCATGAAAAATTAGCATCCGAAAAAGACCGCTTAAAGAGAATAATGGTGAGACAATGTTTTTTTTTTATTTTTCAGAAATTTATATTTTATTTATTAATTATTTGAATTAGTCACCAATACTGAAATTAAAGAAAATGAAGCATTTTTTATAAATTTTAAATAAAATGGACTGAAAGTTTAAGTTCTCTTGAGAATTTTCATTTCTATAGCTCAACTACATTACTTTTTAAATAACTAAAAAAAAAAAAAAAAAAAATATTTTGTTACTTTAATTCTTTTTATCAATATATTTTTTTTTTATGAATATTTATTGACATTCTTTAGATATAAGTATATACACACACATAGGAAGGAGGAATGCCTTCACATGCAGTAATTTATTTCTTATCATGCATTTCTTCTTAATCATTTCAAAGTACTTAAAATATAATTGATTTTTTTATAATATTTATTATTATTTCATACTATTCTATAATAATTTTATGGTCTTATATTAAAGCTCATTTATTTTTACGATGAAATTAAAACTTACATAATTTAAAAATGGACGATGTATTGGATGTTGTTATAAAATGTCAAATTTATAAAAGCACCCTCTAGTTTGATATTTCTATTATTAAAAAAACAAAAACAAAAAAAATTAAATTTACAGGAAAGAAGATTGGCTGCCAAGCAAGCAGAGCTTGAACGTAAAATGTGTTTTACTGATGAAAAGTTCCGTCAGTTGAGAGAAATTTTGAATGCTGATGATTGGGAATTCATCGGAGATATTGGTATTCCACCCGTTCCTTCAAGCGTAACTTCGACTGTAACTTCAGAATCATCTGCCCCTGAAACAAGGAGACCCAAAAGACGGTCTTTAGATGACCCCCCTGCTTCAGAAGCAAAGTTCTCAAAAACAAGGTCTGCTGTTGGTAAGTTTTACTGAGTTTCTTAACTGTTCAGTATTTTACGAATAGTGGTTGATATATTTTTTGTGATAGGATTTTTAATTGACTTATTTTGCTCTATTTTTTTTTAATTGTTACTTAATTTAAATCTGTGATTATTTATAACTTTTTAATTTCAATTATTATAGATTTTGTTCGTGGGTCAAGGCATAATACTCCTCAGTCTAGTCAGCAGTCATCTAAAAATGACTTTGATTCTCTTTTTGCTAAAGAAAACAAACCACCAAATTCGTCTCAAAGGGTTTGTTATTTTCCATAATATATTGCAAAAAGTAGTTTTAAACAAAGTAAAAATATAAATTGGTTGGAAAAATTTTTTCCCCTCCTTCTTTTTATAAGTGTTTTGTTTTTAACTAAAAGTTTTATGCTATATTTGAAAGTTTTTATTCTTTTCTCTCATTTAAAATAAATTTTTTTATTGAAATTGAAAATATTATATGAGTTAAAGATATATAAAGAATTGCTTTAGTTTTAAATAATTTTATTACTCTGAAATATGCTTTTAAAATTTGATTCAAGGTTGCTTATAGAATTTCAGATTTCTGTAGTAATCAATGTTTTCAACTCAACATTCAAATATTTCATAATAAATTAGGATAAAAAATATTTATTAAATAAATGTCTGCTGCTTACTTCTTGCTAATATTTTAAACAAATGTGAAACTTAATACGAAATTGAAAAAATATTTTTAAAATGTCACTAAAGCGAATTTACTAAAAGAAGCAATAAAAACACTTGATTCTGGTTAAGTTTAAAAATATCTATTCTTAAACTGTAGATATTTAAATATAAAAAATAAGTAATAAATCCTGATAATAATTTTTATTTTTAGATTCTTTTATCAATGTTAAGCTTTCCGAACTTTAAAAATTTATTACACTTGATAGATGTCAGCATTTATAGTTAATTAAAATAAAAATATCTTGAAGAAATCCATTTTATAACATTTTTTTTTATATTTCAAACACATATCAGTTAATATAGCAATCGATAAACTTTCCTTTTCTAACAAAAAGAAAAAAAGAATGGATCTTAATATCATTTATGCTTATTTCTGTAAATTAAATTGTTTAGATTTATTAAAGATTACAAATATTTTGCTGAACAGTGTAGAATATATCACAGCATATACACAATTTGAAAACCTAAAATCAGTAATTTTTTTAATTATGGCCTACTCTTTAAACATAATTACATTTTTCTTAAAGCTCTCCAAGCACAGTGAATCAAAAGTGAATTCAATATCCTCTTTTGGAGACAGTTTTTCTCTTAAATCATTTAAAAAGAAACCAGAAATAAGAAAAATTTCAGAATCCTATTTGAGTCCATCAGCGAAAACTTCTACTAAATCTTTACATAAAGCTCATCTTCAGCGTTTCCTTCACAGTTCTTATTCAATATGCTTGAAAGTTAAAAGTAAGTTTGACAAAAATGTTTTTTATAGAGAAGAGATAGACACTTCACAGTTTTACAATGAATGATATTAAAAAAAACAGAAGCAATATTATAAATTACTTAGATTAATTGTTTATGGTGAAGGAAACTTTTTTAATGAAATTAATAAAATCTCAAAATCTATTACTTAAAAATTTTTAAAGGATTGTTTAATTAATTAAACAAATCTTTAAAATTAATTTATTTTTCTTTTTATAATATAAAAAAGGGGGCTGATGGCCGAGTGGCTGGTGCTCGATACCACTTGATTCTTCTGGATCGAGTCCAGCTCGGTATCACTCGTTTCGCGTTCGAGTCTTGGCGGTGCCATGGATGCTTGTAGTGGTTTGGAATCCACTTTAAACCGTAGGTTCCAATCTAATATGTTAGTAGTGCGTTGTGGGGTTAGCATCCGTATATCTTCAAGCTACACCTGTCCCCTGGGTAGTACTAAATGAGTAATAGTACCCTTGTTTATGGCATAAAGATGAACTGTCTCTGTATTAACAGCTGCATTGGAACAACAACATAATATAAAAATAAATTTTTAAAATTCAATAGAAGCAGAAATTATCACTGTTCATTGTTTTTTCCCCTTTTGAAACATGGATTTAGAAAAAAAATAGGTAAATAATATAAATGACTTCAAGTTTTGCCTAGTAAATATGATGAAGAGTTAATAGTGTATTAAAAATATTCATAATTAATAGCAATGTGTAAATGAATTTTAAAAACAATTTGCAGTTATCTGAAATATCTATCAGCTTTGATATGCTATCCATTATTATTATTATTTTAGCTTATAATTTATTAAGAAATTTACCTAAACAATATTTTTAATATAAAAATTTGTTAAATTAGATTAAGAAACCTAATTATATTTTTACTAGCACATATTATATACATACCACAAATTAAATTTTATCTTTCATCAATGGTAGTTATTTATATTTTTAAATTTAGGTAAACTAAAGATAACAAAAAATTAGATTTAGAATTTATAGAAAATTATTTACTTCTATAAATCATATAAGATTTACAGAAATTTTTTTCTTATGTATAAATTTAAAAAATTAATTTCTATAAAAAAATGGAAAAATAATAATAGTAGAAAAGTAAAGTTCTACCACAGATTGTGTGGGAAATTGCCAAACAGAATGGTGTAATAGTGGAGAAAGATATTCCTCGAACAGTTTTAATTGCAATAAAATGTTAATTTTCAATAATTAAAATTTTAAATTGCATAGAATTAAAAGAAAATTAGATGAAAAAACTTCACAATATTTATTGAACTTTTTTTTTCAAAATTGTTTTGTTTGAATAACACCGAACAAATAATTGATTTTTTATTTTTCCACACAAGAGACAGTCAAACTGCAATTATTTGTGAATCAACTTAAAGTAATATCTTTTTTATACTAATAACAGACAGTACAGATAATAGACAGTGTGCATTCATTATTGTTAAATGACGTTTATGCTTTTCTGTTAAATGTAAAAAAATTTTGAAATAATATAAATGATAAAGTTTAATTTAAGTATTATGAATATAACAAATTCAGATGTGTTAAAAAATTTCAACAGCTCTGTAAATTTCTTAAAAAAAGTATGTTTAACTAACTACTTTTAAATGCTGAATGATTTAATAACTTTCATTTAATTTAAATTTTTAAATAAGCAAAATATATTGCAAATATTTTGTTGTCAATATAAATAATAAAGGATTGGATATAATTTTATTATGAATATATCATCAATTTAAATGTATGCAAAAACATATCTAGCTTTTTATGAAATTTGTGTTTTATACTCATTGCTGAATATATTTTATATAAATATTTATTTCATTTTTAGAGTGTTGCTATAGCAAACTTACGTCACAGAAGATCTCAATCAAGTTCAGGTGGCGTTTGGATTGAACATAAGCCGATTGGGAATCTTGAATTAAGTATGTGTTTTAAATGAATCAATTTACATAGTATGCTTTATTTGATCAGTTACCATACAACTTTAAAATTTATTGTGAGTAGTATAATTCAAATACTATAATTAAACAAGCTTCAAACTGTTTTCTAATAGATAAGATTTCATGTATATAATAATTTTATTTAAGGAATTCGTGTTCTATTTTTTTCCATCAAACTAAATTAAATCATGTTTTATATTTTTTCAGAAGGAAATAAAAATTAAATTTAAACATTTAATTAAAAAATTTAAATGTTATTTCTACTGACTAGAGAATCAATTTTGTTATTCAAAGTTATTGTTATTTGTAATTAACGACGGTTAAACAAAACTTTTAGTAAAAAAAAAAATTGATGTTGCATTTTTAAACTGCTTGCAGTATTTCTCTTATTTGAAATTATATATAAAATGTTATTTATATGCTTTTATAATTTTGTAGATACAGTCTTACAACCAACAATGAAAAAGAAGAAATCAGTCACCAAATTAAATGTAAAAGATGTCACAAGTAATGATGTTTCAAAGTATGTTTTGCAACATCAAGAACAAGATTCACAGGGAGAAGTTGAAACACAGCTATATAAAGTAATTTTTTTTCTGATTAATTTTAATAATTTTTAAACACAATTATTAAAAATTATGTTCTGAATTTAACATATATCTGACCATTCATCCATTTATGTATTAATCGATTACTTGTTAGACGTGCTAATCAAATAGATGCTGTGTAAAATTGCTTTGAGAGAAAAAAGTATAATAGTTAGTATGGAATTTTCCGTCTAGATTTCTTTTTTAATATTGTGTCATCTATTAAATTTTAAAAATAATTAATTTAATTAAAATTAAACTTTAATTATTTTTAAAATTAATTAAATTAAAATTTTAAATTAAATTAAATTGTAATTAATAAAAATTCTCTTTTTTTTTTTTTTTCAATTAAAATCCGCCCTATGAAGGTGCTCTTTGTGAATCTGTGAGATTTGACTGCTTGCCAATTTTGCATCCAATCGTGGACCGACTGTGCCTATTATTTAACTTAAAGGATATTGTAATTTTAAATTATCACTCAATGAAATTTTAATGCTTTCATAAATTTAGTGTCTGTATATTTTTGATTAAAAAATTGCCGAAAAGGTCCATAATGATGGCAATTATTTTTTTTAATTATATACAATGTATGCAGGGAATATATATATATATATAACTAAACATCTAGAAACAGTTTTTAAACATATTAATCTTAGAAATTATTATTATTGAAAATGTATTTTATAAGAACCGGAAGCTTATTTATAGTCAATTTAAAAATTTGCAGTAAATTATATAATAAATGGCCATAATTATTATGATTAGCATATAGGAAAAAGTTCAAACATTTACGGATTTTTTTTTTTTTTTTTTTTTTTTTTTTTTTTTTTTTTTACATGACCAATTGAAATTTGTAAAACTAATATGAGACATAATCGTTTTCTTTTTTAGGGAGATGTTATTCCATCTGCTGGAGGTGGAGCTCAAGTTGTTTTTAATGACGTTGAAAAATTAAGACAAGCATCCCCTCCTACAACTTATAACTTAAGGTAAATTTGAACTTTTTACAATTTTAATGTGGTGCAGTTCAATTAAATAATAACCCTTTATTAACAGGTAGTTTAATATTTGTTGGTAATAGAGCTTTTTTTTTTTAAAATTTGTATTTTAATACAATATCAACTTATATTTCATGTTATTGAAATCTTTTTTTTTTATTATTTTTCTTGATGAATAACTGTTTACAGAGAAACATAAATATGAAGAGTCTAAAAACTAAAGGAAAATTGTAATTTTGTTTAAAGGAATTCATATACATTTTAAAAATAAATTATGAAATTTATATCTTTGTGTGCTTTAATGGGAATATATTAAATATTGCATATGATTTCTTGATTTTTACAATTGTTCTGTTAATTTTATGACCTAAAAATGTCCTTATAATTTCAAATATATTTTGAACTTTTTCTAAAAATTTTAAATGACATCTTCTAGAAAAAGGAGTGGTGATAGTGTGCCTCTTAGAGAAGTTGAAGATAGAGTAAGTATTTTATGTATATATATTTTTTAAATATACAAAAGCTACTCCCACTTTCACTACATGTGTTTTACACCATTTCTTATCTAATTGATAAAAATAAATAACAAATGCATGATCAATCAAGCTAAAGAATTTGTCATCCAGTAGAATTTGCACTCCTGTTGGACGAATTCAGTTTATTTTGCAGATTAATTCATAGTATCATCTCAAAAACTTTGGTAAAACATTATTAAAAAATTTTTATAGAGGAAGTAGAATCATTTTTTGAATCTATTTGGGTGATTGCAATGATTTCTATTTATTGGAAGCACTATAAATTCTCAGGATATATAGGAATGTTCCTTAGATATGAAGACAATTCTGCTTATTTTCATAGTCATGCTAGATCTTATTGAGATTGTCTACAGATATCTTGGATGTCAAATTAGAGAATAAATAAACTTTTAACTTAAACATGCTTGATGGGTTAAGCTAACTCTGGAATGACTGCTCTATAGTAGTGTTTCATCGACAAGAGAGACCGAAAATTAAACAAAATCATGGGGAGAGCTGTCAAATTTGATAGCATGTTGGCACAAATTTATAGCTAACAAATGACTCTCCATTTTCACAGAATTGTGAACTTTTAATGTGCTGCTTTTAAAAAAAAATTATTTTTTTTCTTACTTGCTATTTCTAAAATAGAGGTGTGAACATAAAAGTGGCACAATTTGGAATGAATACAGCAATGCTTTTGTTTACTTTTGGTCTGGATGAAAGACTATTAAAGATTTTCAAAGTTCAATCCAGTAGGATCTTTATTTATTATTATTATTGGCATTATGGGAAGTTGGTGCCAGAAATATTATTTTAGATGCATAGGTTTTAGTATTGCTTTTTATTATAATTTTATACACACCTTAACATTATTTTTATTATATTCAATTATTTTATTTATTCTTAGCAAAATTTTCACTACTAATTTTTAAAGTCATTTTTAAATAAAAAGGCTTTTACTAAGTTAGTATTAAAAAATCGATGATTAAAAATAATGCACATTTCTTGAATGCATAATTACATAACTATGCAAATTTTTTTGTTGTTTGAAAATTATGACTTACAAAACAGATTGTGTCTTAAAGTGGAAGGCAAATGTATTGTTTTTATTTTTAATTTAAGCTACTTGAGGATTTGTAATTGAAAGAGTGACTGTGTTCTTGTTATGGAATTGGCACAAGTTCATTGTTCTAAAAGCATGCATTTAATTGCAGGAAGCATATTCCCAAAATTCACACTCATCATTTTATTTGGCTCAATGAGTCGATTCCGATAATTTAATATATGTACTTTTTTTTGACAAGACTTTTCATTTATAGCATCAACTACACCTCTTAGAATTTAAATCTAGCTTAACAATTTTCATTTTCTATAAATATTCTTAATCATTAGCATTAATGTGAACAGTTAATTTTATTCGTTTTATAACATGCATTTAAAATGTCTTAAATAATTAAACCTTTTCTTAATAGTGTACAGTGTCAGTTGAATGTCATGGATATCCATCCAAGATCCTGTAAGTATAAATATAAAAAATTTCAGATTTAAATAATTATAGAAAATTTTGCATTTATTCACTGCTTTATTTTTTCCCCCTATAGGAAGAAGAAATGATTTGACATGATTAATTGTACAAATTTTCCATCCAATTCAGAACTTTATATTTTATGTGTGGGATGGGTACTTAGTTTTACAGCATTGAAGAAGTTACTTGTTATTGTAAAGAATTTTATTTTTTTTAAAAAGCTTTTTGTAGTCTTTCATAGCTCAAAATTGATTTGTAATTGTAATCATTTTTGTATAATTATGCATTTATGGCAATTTTATAAAAATAAATAATTTTTCAAACAACAATTTTTATAGAATGAAATTATATATTATGTAATGATTTTTTTAAATATAATTTCATGCATGTTTCTACTATATACACATACAGGTTTTGCAAATCAAATTAAACCTTTTCAAAATTAGGATTTTATTTGTATACTAGAAGACCTCGGCCACGCGTTGCTGTGGCTTTCTTGTATTTCGTCAATTATTAGATACTATAATTGGTACTGTTAAGGAAGTGATTGGTGAAGAATGATGAAAAGATCAAATTAAGTTTCAACGAATAGAAAATGTTTAATTTTTATTAATTTAATGAATGAGGTAGATAATGTTGATTTGTAAGACTGTTTTATAATTATTTTACGTAATATAATTTTTAATAATCATTACTTTCATTTAACTAAGAACTAAGCGATGAACACTATTTCTTGTTAGTCTGTCTTTCGTCGAAATAAATAAATTCGATGGTTTTCGAACACGTGAGCATGCAACATAGAGTTGCCCATGGAGAAACACGGATTCTGAGGTTAGATTTTTTGGTGGTCGTTTACTGAAAATGATAATTGAAAAATACAATACAATTAAAATAAAAATCGATATAATAAGAAAAGACTTTAAAAAAAAAAATACAATAACATACAAATGCAAACGATCGTTAAGATACACGAACACCTTCGAAGGAATTTTTTGAAATTTTTATCTTTGTACACGTTTTTGGATTGAATGTATCTGAAAACTAATGATTTCACATAAAAAATTTCATTATTATTTTTTTTAAATTTTTATAAGCTAAAAATAAGGGAAAAATGCCCAAAAATTGATACTGTTACAAAACCTGAAATCACATCAATATTTTTTAAATTTCTAAGTTTGTACTAACATTCTACAGTGAACAGACCTCTGGTAAATTTATATCTTTATTATTTTGTGCTAGTTTAAATGCTGTCGACACAAAATTCTTCCAAAATTTGCATGTAATTCCAAGTTTAACAATTGAAATAAAAAAATATTTATGTAGCTATAATCATTTCAGAAGTCTATTCCCTGTAAATATTTATGAAAAACATAAATACAAAGTTTTGTAGCATTTGGATCAAAATTACTTGTGTTATGGTGTTTCACATGAAAACAAAAAGCATAAAATTCATTCTGAGAAAAAGCTAAAAACAACTTTTAATTAGATATATTACTTTTAAAAATGTTGTAAATATATTAAAATGCCATTGAATTATCAAGTTCATAGTCTTATTTATTAAAAAATATAGTTTTGTTTTTCCTTAAAGCTGTAAATATTTTCTGAGCTTTGTTTTGAAAAAGTTAAAATTTGCTCGACAAACTTTTTTTTTACAACTTCCTGCTATTTGCAAAGGCTTTTTAATATGAAATGACCTGAATTTAAAATATTTAGCCTTTTGCAAGTGTTTTGATTAAATATATTCAAAACCTTTGAATTTCACATAAGAATATCAACTTTAACTATTCTTTATACAATTTATTCTTTAAAATATGGATAAACATTGCAACAATGTGATATTGTTGCAAAATTTTATAATTCAAAAATAAATAAAACATGAATAGTTTTTTCCTTTGCAAGTATTTTTATGCTGGGAATATCCTTATGTAGGTAATATACTGTTTTCAAATTTATATCTTAATTATTTATACATGTTTGTATGCTTAAAGTTTGTCGACACAAACTTTTTTTTTCAAATTTACAAAAATTCTTAGTTTAAAAACTAAAATAAAAATAATTTATGAATTTAGGTTAATTTCCATGTTCTATTCCTTTCATACATTTAAAGAAAACTTTTACATGAAGTTTCAAAGCATTTAGAACAGAAATATTTTTATTGTGATGTTTTGAATGAATACAAAATGCATAAAAATTCAAATAAGAAATAATTAAAACCAACTTTTAAATATAAATCAAAACAAATGTACATACATAAAAATGTTATTGAGCTTTAAATTCTCCTTTATTAATATAAACACTTATTTATTTGTTTTGTTTTCTTTAAATAACTTCCAATTTAAAAGTACCATTTATCAATTTTTCTTCGACAATATTCAAATCACTCAAATTCTTTGTTTTTCAAATAACAAAAGTTTTTAAAATAAAATGTCCTTGATTTTCAACTTGCAACTATTATAATACCTGTTATAAAATTTTAATGTTATCATTATATCAAATAATTGCGGAGTTTACTTCATTTTCCCACTTTTCAAAAAATCCTTAAAATTCATCATCTTTCTTTAAAATTATATTGTCTATATTATATTATCTTGTTAGATCACATTTCATTTTAGAATTCTTAATCAAATACAATACGTTGACAAACTTTAAGCATAGAAAAGTTCAATGTTTTGATTCACAACTTTTCATTCAATATATTTTATTCCAATTCAAATTCAAACTTAGAAAATAAAAAATATTGATAATCAAATCAGGTAATACTTACATACATTTGATTTATAGAAATATTATAAATTTCATACAATATAAGTTTCACAAAATTTAAAGTAGTACATAAAACAATAATATTCATAACATGAGAATTTTACGGTTATGTAGTACAGGCATCGAGACACGGCGACATCCTTTTATTGTGGTATATCTTTCGTCTGTGGTGGAAACAAACTTTTTACTCCAACGATGAAATTAGTGCAAATAAGAATTCTGCAATTAATTATCGAAATAGCAATAAAATAGTCATTATATTGTTCGAAAAATGAAGCTACGAATTCCTCTAATTGCAACCCTAAAGAAATTGGCGAAAATTCAGGGTTGCAAGATTGGCGCCTTCCTCAATGATATTGTTGCCACTACATTGGTTTGCCAAAGAAATTTTAAAAATATTTAGGGGTGGACCACCCTTATCACTTAGGTTTAAAAATAGATTACGACCGATTCGCAGACCTACCAAATATGCACAAAATTTTCATAAGAATCGGTCGAGCTTTTCGGAGGAGTTTGGCAACAAACACTGTGACACGAGAATTTTATATATTAGATTAATACTTGTACAGGTACGTGTTTATAAAGCCTATGTCACTATGTGTAGTGATATACTGGTATGGGTAAAGACATATACATATGTTAATCTACATTTTTTTTCAGCTAGCATAATTATGTATACACCCCCAGCAAAAAGTGTTATGTATGTATGCAAATGCATTTATATATTTGCAAACGGGTAAATTTTACTTACCAAACCGGTACATGCAGTTGCACAAACTTACATATTACTGCTGAATAAAATACAGACACGTGCACATACATATTTATGTGTTTAGACATATACATGCATACAAATGTACAAGTATACATATCCACATACAATGCAAAATATATATACCCATACACAAGCACAAACCTACATGTATGCATACTCGCAAATAAATATGCATACACGTATTCACTCATATATTTTTACATTTGCATAGACATTCCCATATAAACGCTCATTTGCGCACGCAGATAGATATGCACTTTTGCTGGAGGGTGCATACGTAATCATGCTTGCTGAATAAAATACAGATTAACATGTATATTTATGTATGCATCTTTATCTATACCAGTACATTACTACATATAGAGAAATACATATTTAGACAAATGTCTTTATAATGTACAAGGGGAGTTTGATTTGCAAAAGGTGAATTTTACTTGCCAAACCTATATGTATATATGATAATTTCTCGTTCAGCCTTCCCTAAAAGAATTTTATTTTAAATTTATTTCATATAGAAAATATTAAATGTTAGACAATTTGACATCGGGAAAAAATATACACAAATATTTAAAATATATATTTCTAATAAGATTTTGCAAATACTATTTATTTTAAAATATCTTATCATTAAAAAAAAATTTTTCTGGATTGAATATTTGGCATTTTGGGAAAATAAAAGATTGTCTAAAAATTAAACAGAATTCTTTTTTCTTTGATGAAGTTGTGCTGTGATAATAAATTCAATATTTTAAAAATTTAATTTAACAAGAAAGCAGTTTGTAAAGCAATTACATAGATTCTATGTTTTAAATTTATTTAACAATTATTTCTTCCGAAAAGTGCACCATTGGTACAGATTTTATTTATATGGGCGATGATACTATGCTATATCGCCTGAGAAGCTTCTGGATTTTATTAGAATGGATTTTGCAGCATATTCACCTGATTTAAATGCCACAGAATTTGTATATGGTGCTTTAGGGATACACCTTTTTGGTACTATTTAATCTACTAGAAAACACCAAACATCTGAAACTGAAGTTCATTGAGGAATAGGCACTCATTATGTCCACACCTGTTGGATAATCTGATATTGAGTATGGAAAGATTATGCCAATTGCAATCGAGGGAGGTCATATCCCTTATTAAGGGACATCTGTTTGTTGTTCTCACTTTTGGCCTGACAAGCATTTGTAGCAACGTTTCTCTTTCGACAAAATCTTGTTTTTGCTTGGTTCCATTCTATTAATTTTTGTTATCTTCTATCTTCACCCTTTAAATACAAAACTTTCATTTTTCCAGATTTTTTTCCAGACGCCCGAAAAATCAATTGTTTTACCATTTTTTTTTTTTTTTACTCGAGTCCCTGAGAAAGAAAAAAAAAAAATTGCATTGTTTTGAGAGAGTGCATTTTAATATACCAAATAAAGTTTTTTAATAAATTTAAAAATATTGTAGTTTAAAAACACGCTTTTAGAGTTAATCAAACTAAAAAGTAAAAAATAACTATTAACATAAGAATAAAATGACTGACGAGAAAATGAATGTCACTGTTCTAAAAGCGTGGGGTGCTTTGTATGACATTTTTAAACTAACTCTGCATTTCGAATGAAACTAGTGAAAAATTATTGATATCGAGCACACCACGCTTTTAGAACAGTGGCATTCATTTTCTCGTCAGTAATTTTATTCTTATGTTAACAATTTTTTTTTAGTTTGATTAAAGAAACTGAAAAACACGCTTTTAGAGTTAAACTATAATATTTAAATGATGTCCCGATACGGAGGACTGGCACTATAGTTCTTACAATAATTTAATTGTGAGTAAAACAAAGGCTAAATGCGAATATGTCGAGCCAGCCAGGATTCCAACAGGGAATCTCCTGTTCCGTAGTCAGGCGTGTTATCCGTTGTGCCACTGTCCCACGTAGGTTTGAATGTCTTAGGTACTTTCATTCTACATCTGTTAAATGGCTCTTCGTAAGTTAATGTAAAATCACTAATCCTGACGATCCTAATCATGACGAGATAATAAATTTATCAAACTGTTTTAGTGTCGTCGATCCTTGATAAGTCTACAACGTTTAAATTAAGTCGGATTGATTAAAGTAGAGCAAAATCGAGCCCAAAGTGTCAGTTACTAACAAACAAACATACAGGTGAAATTAATAAAAGCTTATTAAAAATAGGAAGTATTTTGCATTTGGCTGTTTCATATGCTAAACTGAATTTCTCATTTAATATTTAAGTATTTTTCAATACTGCATGATCATTATAGAGGGATTAAATGCCTGTTTCAAGACACGATTCATATGAATGTGAATAGAAGAGAAAGAAAAGTGATGAATTTTATGTTATTTGAAAAAAAAGGATGTAATGCATATTTAAAACAATTATTATATGATGTATGGCCAATTTATGAAATGATTATTTTATATCAACTAAAACAATAAATCTAAAGTACTTATAAAATCTCTTTGTTTTGAAACTAACTGCTCGAAAATAATACAATCATATTTTAAATTACGAGACTTAACCATGCTGCAGATAATAAAAACATGAATTAAAACGATGGAATTATGGTATATGAAAAAAGATCGACAATAAATCCCCATTATATATACAAATCTCCGGTTCAGTTCAATATTAAATATTGAAAAATTTCTATTTCTGAATTAAAAAATTATTTTTCTATTAAATGGATTATATATTAAATCCTCATTGCTTTTCTGTTTTGGTACATACGGACATTATACAATTCCATTAAATTGCTTAAATTTTTGCTTTTATTAACTCCCCCTAGATGGAGCTAAAAAACTATAGCTTTCGATAAATTTTTTATAAAATGATTTCTCTAAATAAATGAACAAATGCAATTTTTTTTTTTTTTTCTCAGTTGAAAAAAAAAAATGCAATGAATTAAAATTAATTTTTATTTTATATAAATACTTAAAGTAATATTAATAAGTAAATATATTTTAAATCGGATAAGGCATTAAAATACAGATTATATCTTTCAAAATAATTTATCTATTTATGCTTAAAGGAAGAGCTGACTGAAACGGAAGTTAATTCATTTTTTCAATTCCTTCTATTAGCTCACGCTCTCTATATATATCTTGTTCAAATTTTCAATCGTTCATAAAATACTTTTTATTCATCCACGCAAGTTCAAATACATTTTTTTTTTGAACTTGTAGTGGATGACACTGAATATTAATAGAGTTTTTTCAAATATTAATTCAGTAATTAATTTTAGTTTTTTTAGATCTAAGTTGCATATATCTACCAATAGATGGCGCCTGATAAACTTAAAAAAATGAATGAAAATTATTTATTAAGGACTTTCTGCAATATAGTGAAAAAAAAAGTAGGAATTGACTTAAAAATTTTTTTATATTACTTGTTTGTAAGAGGGAAGGAATCGACTCGTCATGAATAAAAGTGGCTTTTTCTTGGTGAAATTAAATATGCTCAACTCTAATATTGAATGATTAAATATTAAAAGCCATAAGATCTATGATAATCGGGTTTTTACGATATATGTAGAAAGTATTGTATGATGAAATAATGGCAGTCTTCGGAGTATGGTGTCAACACTCAATACAGCCATTTGACTATGGATGATAAGCCAAGATGCGTCGTCTTTTTGAATTCCATGAGTTTGGATAATTCCAAAAATTATGATTCAAACTGGGTTCTTTGGTCAGTTGTGACTATCGAAGGAAATCAATTTTGACAAATTCATCAAAGGCTATTTAGGCTCTGATATCTGGTGTGATCCTAACGTGAATAGAAGTCGACGTTAGTTATATAATAGTGAAAACGTGATGATGTCCACGTTTGTTTCGATGAAACATTGACTTACGATGAATGTTGTTGAAGCTGGCTGTTCACATGCTTTTAATTTTTTTTTTAAATTTGATACAGCATTTAATCCAGTTCTCGAATGTTTTTTGATAGATGTCCATACGGATTTGGAGGATATCAATTTCGTGGCTGATTTAATACCATATGATCTAGATTGTGAATACTTCAAAAGATTCGTCTTCTAAAATCAGATGGTATAAATGTTCTGTATTTTTGTGAAGTATCGCATTACAAAAAGGAAATGTATCTGACTATAGGTAATATTTCGAGCTTCAGGAAAGAATTTGAAGAAGAAGAAAGCATATCTTTTAGATCTTGAGCTTTGGCTATGGAGTCGTAATCAATTTGTGGACATATCTGCAATTCATCCATTCTCGACAAGGCATCAGCGATAAAATTATACACCCTTCTAGCTGATGAGTGAAATCATGAAGGTGGAGGTATAGGATACCGATCAGTGCGTGTAACGGCATTAGGGAGGGGGCTAATAATCTCCCCAAGGTCTCTAAGTGTCGTCTTCTTCACAAGATTCAGACGGCTGGACTAACTGTTTGATGGGCGACAAATGCCGTGCTCCATCATATGCTTGAATAACTTTGGCTTATTTTCCCAGATTGCCGGCGGTTCAGAATCAACTGTCTGGCTTAAAGCTGATGGTTCGGCACAGATCAGAATCAGTTTTCGATTTATCATCAGTCATAATAAAATATCAATAAGGTTAGTACAGAACAAAAATGCTCTAAATACAATGAAACATACCTTGTATTTATTTGTTTGAATGATCGAAATATAGCTCCAAAAGTTCCAATTTTTTAAATTTTAACCATACGAAATGCATTTTCCCTCTAAAAATCAGAGTGTCTATTCTTTTGTGTATGCATATACACACATACACTCAAGAGCCAAAAACATTATGACCACCCTACATTTTGCAATGAACTCGTCTGGATGTCGTGGAGGGGACGTGATCAGGTGGAAGTGGTATTTAACTGCTGCTGGAGAGTCTGAAGAATCATTCTTTCACTTACTTCTGTGTGTGATGGGAAAGGCTGCGGATCTAAGCGACTTTAATAGAGGGCATATTGCAATGGCTCGAAGGCTCGGAACAAGTATTTCTGAAACTGCACGACTCGTGGGTTGTTCGCGAATACAGTTGTTATAATTAATAAAATTATGCAAAGGGGATGAATGATGGTGAAACCAGCAGTAGACGACATGGTGTTGGACGTCCACACGCTATCAAAGAAAAAGGTCGTCGGAGACTGTCTCGCATGGTGAAGCAAAACCGAAGCCAGACAGTGGCTCAGCTGACAGCCCAATACAATGCAGGGGCCAAGTAGAATAGTATGGGAGCACACTGTTCAGCGGACACTGTTGGATATGGGGCTACGCAGCAAACGTCCCACTCGTATGCCTTTGCTGACCAAGCGTCATCGCCAACTGCGCCTCCGCTGGGCACGGGAACATCGTGACTGGTCCATGGATCAGTGGGAGAGAGTTGCCTGGTCAGATGAATCACGGTTTGTCATTCATCACGCCGATGGCCGTGTCAGGATATGCCGTCTTCCAGGCGAACATTTGCTCCCTCAATGTACAGTAGGTCATACACAGGCCGGTGGTGGCGGTATTATGCTTTGGGGGACGTTCTATTGGGCGTCTCTGGGACCCGTGGTTGAGGTAGAGCAGACCATGAATGCAACAGGGAATCTGAACATCATTGCGGACCAGTTGCACCCTTACATGGCCTCTGTTTTCCAGCTGGAAATGGAATGTTCCAACAGGACAACGCCCCCTTGTCACAAGGCTAAAATTGTGTTGGAGTGGTTCCAGGAACATGATGCTGAATTCCAGTAAATGTCCTGGCCGCCTAACTCAAGGGATTTCAATCCGATAGAACACATTTGGGATGTCCTGGGACGGCAGCTCAGAGTTCAAAGACTACCAATTCGCAATATCTCGGAATTGCGTGACCGTTGCTTAAACATCTGGTACAATCTGTCTCCGGCCATCTACTAAGGACTTGTGGCATCCATGCCAAGGCGGGTTGAAGCTGTGTTGCGCGCGAAAGGTGGGCCAACTCGTTATTGACAGGTGGTCATAATGTTTTGGCTCTTGAGTGTATATCTTGTTCAAATTTTCAATCGTTCCTAAAATACTTTTTTATTCATCCACTCACGTTCAAATACATTTTTTTTGAGCTTGTAGTGGATGACATTGATGATAATACAGTTTTATCAAATATTAATTCATTAATTAAATTTAATGAATTAATTTTAGTTTTTTAGATTTAAGTTGCATATATCTACCAATAGATGGCGCCAGATAAATTTACAAAAAAATGAATGAAAATTATTTATAAAGGACTTTCTGCAATATAGTGAGAAAAAGTAGGAATTGACTTTAAATTTTTTTTTTTATGTATTACATGTTTTTATTTTTATTTTTATTAATTTCTGTTTCTTCTTTTTTAAAATTCTATATTATCAAAATAATTTCTAGTAGGTTAAGCACAACGAACATACATTTTTATGTGATATCTCTTTAAACAAAATCCTTTCTCAACAAAACATCTCTCAAATTTCAAAGACACCACGTGCAGATAAGTTCAGATATGGAACCTAATCTGAGTTTAAACAAAATATTATTCATCAAGACATGTTTAAAATTCTTCAACTTATCTCCACCAAAAGTCTGCACGTGACTCGTGGATTGACAGCTGCATTTGGAGATAATCTTATTTATTTTGGGATGGTTGAAATTACCTTTTATGCATGTTTACATCTTGATAAATTTATTTTCCAAATTTTTTTTTTTTTTTTTTTTCGGTTTGGAAGAAAAAGATTGACACAGGGCAAATAGTGCATTATCTGCAGATAAGGAAAGTTAACATATGAATTGTACATTTAGAAAGTACTTCTTTTTTTCCATTAGCTTACACTCTCTCTATATATATCTTGTTCAAATTTTCAGTAGTTCATCAAATACTTTTTTATTCATCCACTCACGTTCGAATACATTTTTTTGAACTTGTAATGGATGACATTGGATGTTAATACAGTTTTATCAAATAGTAATTCATTAATTAAATTTAATGAATTAATTTTAGTTTTTAAATTTAAGTTGCATATATCTACCAATAGAAGGCGCCAGATAAATTTAAAAAAAATGAATGAATTATTTATAAAGGATTTTCTGCAATAGAGTGAAAAAAAGTAGGAATTGACTTAAAAAAATTTTTTTATATTACTTGTTTTTTTAAAATTTTTTAGATCTTCATTTGATAAATTCTCACCACAGCTTAATATATTTCTATGATGAAAACTGCGAGTTCATCATCATCAGTGGCGCAACAGCCCCATGGTGGGCCTTGGCCGCCTGCCTACTGGCAGATTTCGAGACAGAAGATGTTTTTGTTTTTACGCAGTAGGGCTGCTCAATGCTATACAGTTATATTAGACCGGGACCTGCAGTTTAAAGTGGATTTCGAACCACTACAAACATCTATGGCACCGCCGAGACTTGAACCCAAAATCTGTTTCACCGAGCGCCATAGCACCAGTCACTCTGCCATCAGGCCCCCAAGAGAATTCATAGAACCAGTTCAAAAAAAAAAAAAAATTTAAGAAGTTGTTTTAAATTAATTCAGAATGTATAAATGAGTAGCGGAAAATATTAGTAAAGAACTTTTCATAGTATAGTTAAAAAGATATTTTTGACTCAACTTACGAAAGAGAGTATTAAAATTAAAAAAAATCACCTATTGGTATAAACGTGAAAAACTGCTTTCAAAATTTTTCAAAAATTTGAAAATTTATTTAAAAATGAAAGTTTGTTGTTTTTCTGAATTCTCCTTTTTTTAACGATAAATTACTTGTTTCCAAAATATATATGTATATTTTTAGTATTTTATATTCAGTTTTAAAATGTAATTTCTATTGAAACTGTTTGTTTAAACTGTCATAAATTTTATTGTTGAAATAATATATTTGTTGAAATAATATTTTTTTTTTTTTGTTATGCTACTTGGTAGACAGGTGCCCAACTCAAATGATCTTGCAGGCCACTTTGGAAATGGATCCTTACTCCGCGGGCCGCATATAAAATTATATATCCACTATAGACATTTTTTTTTGGGAGTGAAAAATTGAAACTTAACGAGTTATTATTCAATTCCTTCTATTAGCTCACACTCTCCCTATATATATATCTTGTTCAAATTTTCAATCGTTCATAAAATACTTTTTATTCCTCCACTGAAGTTCAAATACATTTTTTAACTTGTAGTGGATAACTAAGATGGAAGATCCGAAACATGGCAAACGTCATCGAGTCTCCTCGTTGTTTGGAACAGTGTCTCCAACAATGCCGCCAGCGGATAGAACCTCCACTGTTATTGTGGATTAACACGGAGATCCTTGGCCGCGTAGCAGCCACTAGCTCCTTCATTGTAAAATGTTGAAACATAGCGGTGGTCTCATGCCCTTTGAGTTAACAAGAAAATAGATAATTAAATGCCCCCCTTTTTTTTAAAGAATTATTTATTTAATAAAATTATAAAATGAAAAATAACAAAAATTTCAAAAGTGTAGATGTTGATGAAATCAGTTGCTTGTATTAAAAAAATAAATAAATAAAACAGAATGAGCAAAGGTGAAATTAGGATAAAAAAATAGTTTAGGAGAAAAGCGAACTTTTTTTCATCTAGCCAGTTGTAGGTAATAAATCAGTCAAAGCAGGAGAAAATCGTCAGGATAAGGAATTAATTTAAAATATTTAGAACAGTGCGAGGTCTTTTGCTATGTTTGCGGGAAGAAATATCATAATCGTAATTTTTGTAGGATATTTAAAACAGGATCATTGATGTTTCGCATATCATTATAGAATTTAGTAGAAATTTTGTGAACAAATTGTCTTAAACTTGGAATCGAGAGAGTTCGTCTAATATCGTCATTACGAAAGTACCAGGGTGAATTCGTTAACATTCTGAGAGTTTTGTTTTCAAGCCTTTGAACAATTTCAAAATTTGTATGTGCAACAGTACCCCAAACTGGGCTTGCATATGCTAATACTGGCTAAGATAAGATAAGAGAAGATAGATTAGAATTTTGAGATTAAGAGGTAAAAGCTGAATTTCTATTGATTGTGCTGGATAGAGAATTCTAAATTAAGTATTGAATTTATTTCTAAGGTTGTGGATATGCGATCTGTAGTAAAAGTTTACTATCAAGAATAATTCCTAAGTACTTAATTTCTTTAGACCAGGTGATATAATTATTATACATTTTAATATTAGGAGGGTTATAGGATTTTTTGCAAGTGAAAATAACTGCTTCAGTCTTGTCTACATTTAATTTTATCTTCCAGTTAATGAGCCATTTTTCTAAATCAATGATATAATTTTTGCAAATTTTCCTGGATAGTGCAAGTTTTTCGGCCTTGCGTTAAGATTACAGTGTCGTCAGCATACCGTCTAATTTTAATATTGTTCTTTTGTGGAATGTCGTTGATAAAGATATTATAGAGGAAAGGAGCTAGAATAGAGCCCTGGGGCACACCAGCATGAATATCACGAATTGAGGAATCAGTATTCCCTACTGCGACAACAAAGTGTTTGTCTGAAAGATAGTTACAATTACTTGAATCAAATCAGGAGAGAAATTGTAAGAAATGAGTTTGTAAATCAATCCATTAACCTAGACTCTATGAAAAGCCATAAATTTACGATTTGACTAAAGCAAGAATTGACTTTCTGCATTAAAAAAATCTGTTGTAAGTGAAAGTTGCCAAACCCGTAGGAAAATGACAAGCTGATTTGAAAATTTTGAGTTACAATTAAAGAAGGAAGTTACAATAATTTCAGTTAGCTGTGGCAATAGTTTTTTTTTTCACGCCACTAACAAGGGAGGATTATTTTTCCTTTTGAGTAGCTCAAATTGGTGTCAGCGATTTGCTGCAAATAAATTTTCGGTTTTAGTAAATAGCATACGAGTAAAAATAAGCAAAATTCATTACATAAAAATTTTAATCTTTATTTCATTTATAAAATTGTTTAAAAATGCCCTCAAATTTTTTTTATCCATTTTTCGATGCTTAAAAATATAACTAATTTAAATTTAATTATTAAAATTAAAAAAATTTTCTATAATTAATATACAAATAAAACAGTTTTTCTTGAAACTAAATAAAATTTTTTTTGAACACAGTTATAAGTTAAAACAAGTTATAAAAACTGACAATAAATTAAAAATTGGTAATTAAAATAAATAACTAAAACAAAAAAACTAATTAATTAACTAAAACAAATAACTAAAACTGATTAATTAAAAGAATTAAAATTGACAAGTTAAAACAAAAACTGATAAAAAAAAAAGCATTTATAAATATTCAACATAGTTTTTGTACATTTTTCAATTCCTTCTACTAGCTCACACTCTCTCTCTATATATCTTGTTCAAATTTTCAATCGTTAATAAAAAGCATCCATTCATTCAAATGCATTTTTTTGAACTTGTAGTGGATGACACTATGTTAATATGGTTTTTGAAATATAAATTCATTAATTAAATTTAATTAAAATTTTTATTTTTTTTTTTAGATTTAAGTTGCATATATCTACCAATAGATGGCGCCAGATAAACTTAAAAAAATGAATGAAAATTATTTATAATGGACTAACTGCAATATAGTGAAAAAAAAAAGTTTGACTTTAAATTTTTATATTGATTGTTGATTGATTGAGTTTGATTTTCATGATAAGAAAAATTTATTTCTTACACTTTTGAAGTTAACATCGATTTACTTATCAATTTTAAGGCCATTAAATAAATAAATAAATACTAATTACGGATTTAAAAATAACTAAATGAACAATAAAAGTAAGTTATTTATATTTAATATTAAAATTAAAATAACAAAAAATTTTCTATAATTAAAATTTAAATAAAAGCGTTTTTCTTTAAATTAAATAAAAATTTTTTTTTAACTCAATTATAAATTAAAACAAATTTTGGCTAATAATAAAACTGCACATTTAAAAGCGCATTTATAAAATAAAAAAACTTCGTAATTTTATTTATTTAAAAATATAGAAAATGTTTTCATAATTATTATCATTTTAAGTTTGATTTTCATGATAAAAAAAATTTATTTCTTACACTTTTGAAGTTAACTTTGATTTGTTTATTAATTTTTTCAATTGTAAGGCCAATAAATAAATTTAAAAAAATGCTAATTACGGATTTAAAAGTAAGTAAATAAGTGATAAAAATAAATAATTTAAATTTAGTTATTAAAATTAAAGTAACAAAAAAATTTCTGTAACTAAAATCTAAATAAAACCGTTTTCTTTTTAAGCTAAAAAAACCCTTTTTTAACGCAGTTATAAGTTAAAACAAATTTTGGTTAGTTAAAAACTAACAATAAAAACGCATTTATAAATATTCGACCAGAGCTTTTATAATTTTTTTTTTATTTAAAAAGAGTAGAAAATGCTTTTTATAATTATTATCTCATTTTTAAGTTTGATTTTCGTGATAACTTCAAATGATTGAAGAAAATTTTTTTAAACTTTTATTTCTTTAAGGCCAATAAATAAATTAAAAAAATACTAATTACGGATTTAAAAGTAAGTAAACAAGTAACTTAAAATTAGCTATAAAATTAAAATAACAAAAATCTTTTTCTATAATTAAAACTTTTATAAAAAGGATTTTCGTTAAATTAAATAAAAACTTTTTTTAATGCAGTTATAAGTTAAAACAGATTTTGGTTAATTAAATACTTGACAATAAAAAAAAGCATTTATAAATATGTTATTCGACATAGCAGGGCCTTGGCCGAGTGGTTAGCTCCGGTACCACAGGCCTCGGGGTTCCCACGTCCCGGCGATTGCCATGGATGCTGTAGTGGTTTCGAAATCCCCTTTGAAAACCGATGGTTACCATCTATATGAACGTAAAAACGTTGATAAGACGAGGTATCGCTGTTGGAGTCGTGTCCGCTTAGCACTCATCTTCCCAAGCTACACGTGTTTCCCTGATGGTAGATGCATGTTTAACAGCGGTTTGCACCCTGCTTATGGGTATGAAGGGTTATCCTGCTATTTACCTTTTCTGGTTAGCTGCATTGGAGATTAACATATTCAACATAGCTTTCGTAATTTTTAAATTTTAAACAAGTAATATATATTTTAAAGTCAATTCCTACTTTTTTTCACTATATTGCAGAAAGTCCTTTATAATAGTCATTCATTTTTTAAGTTTATCTGGCACCCTCTATTGGTAGATGTAGTCGAAACTTAAATCTAAAAAACTAAAATTAATTAATTAAATTTAATTTATTGAATTAGATATTTGAAAAATTGTATTAACATCAATTGTCATCCATCACAAGTTAGTATTATTTTGAACTTGAGTGGAGTTAAAAGATGATTAAAATTATTGATTTTATTAAATTGATTGATTAACGATTATTGAATTTTATTTTATTAACGATTGAAAATTTGAACAAGATATATATATATAGGAGAGTGTGGGCTAATAGAAGAATTGAAAAATAGAAAATGTCTTTCATATTTATTTATGCCTCTTTTTATTTGATTTTCATGATAAAAATTTTCTTTTTTTAAAGGCGTAAAGCTTTTGATTTCTTTTTATCAATTTTAAGGCCAATAAATAAATTTAAAAAAAAAATGCTAATGACGGATTTAACAATCAGTAAAGCAAAACTATTTGTTGTTTTAGGTTAGAAGAATGATTGTTGACAGCTTTTCACGGTCCATTATGTTCTTCAGAATTTTTAAATTACCTTGCTCTTTCATAGTGATCCTATCACCTTGTAAAATTAGGAAAACGTGTTGGAGAGATTGAAAAATAAAAGATTAAAAATAGAATGCCATTATTATTATTTAAAACCTGTTTCGAGTGGAAAAAAAAAAAAATTTTTTTTTTTTACGTTTTTTACTTCTGTTTTTACACTGATTGCTTTTCGTTTTCAATGCTTTTTAATTTTTTATTGTCGTTACAATGCCTTTTATTCTTTCAATTCCTTCTATTAGCTCACATCTCCCTATATATCTTGTTCAATTTTTCAATCGTTCATAAAATGCTTTTTATTCATCCACTCAAGTTCAAATGCATTTTTTTTGAACTTGTAGTCGATGACACTGATGTTAGCACAGTTTTTCAAATATTAATTCATTAATTAAATTTAATTAATTCATTTTATTTTTTTTTTTTAGATTTAAGTTGCATATATCTACCAATAGATGGCGAAAATAAACTTAAAAAAAAATGAATAAAAAATTATTTATAAAAGGACTTTCAATATAATGAAAAAAAAAGTAAATTTTTAAATTTTATTTTTTTATTTACTTGTTTTTGAAAGATATTCTTAAAACTATGTTGTGGATGTAATGCAGCAGCTCAACTGGGAAACGTTGAATTTGTCACATCAGGGGAAGGACCTAAATATATCTAGTTCGCGACTGTAAAAAAAATGAAAAGTACATTAAAAAAGTCGTCGTCTGGTTCATTATTTTTATTTCTTCTTTTAACGAACCGAAATAATATTTCAGACAACGAATAACGGCAAAAATTTCCGAAGACAAATATTTCGTTATTTAATCATGGTCAAAATAAGAAAATAATTCTTCGAAGTAAATTCCATTTTTTTTAACAAATAATAATTAAAAAAATTCCTCACAATAATCTGAAGAAAATTCCTTAGAGATAATCAATTGAATATATTAAATAAGTTGGTGGAACTGAAAGAATTTCCGTACCATAAATTTTCCTGAAATATTTTATATCCACAAATAAAGAAAATAATAATAATAAAAAAATCAATGGATTAACAATCCTTTCCAGAAATCAATACTTAAATTCATTTTGTTTTTTTTTTCTTGCTGGGTTTCCCAAGTTTTATAGTCATTATTCTGCCTTGAAGCGCGGAATGGCGCGGAAATCTTTTCTTCTTCATTAAGAACTCCAGTTAAGTTTTATTAGAAATCTATTTATTTTTCTCCTCTTAAGTACCCAACTTTGTGAAAGAATTTTTTAATTTCCAAATTCCTTCTATTAGCTCACACTCTCCCTATATATTTCTTTTCAAATTTTCAATCGTTCATAAAATATTTTTTATTCATCCACTCACGTTCAAATACATTTTTTTTTTGAACTTGTGTGGATGACACTGAATGTTAATACAGTTTTCAAATATTAATTCAGTAATTAAATTTAATTAATTAATTTTTATTTTTTTTTAGATTTTTAAGTAGCATATATCTACCAATAGTTCATTTTTAAATTGTGGTGGTTTCATAATGTAAACAGATAATTGTTTCAATTATCTTAAAATATTCTGTAAGGATCAGTTAATGTTTATGGATGTGAATTTAATCGTAATTTAACATTACATATTCAAGGTCCATTTATAAAATAAGTGATAAAATATGTTCACACGTGATAAATTAAAATTCGGAAAATAATTATTTTTTATTATTGTTATTCAATTCCTTCTATTAGCTCACTCTCCCTATATATATATCTTGTTCAAATTTTCAATCGTTCATAAAAATACTTTTTATTTTCATCCACTCACGTTCAAATACATTTTTTTTTTTTGAACTTGTAGTGGATGACACTGATGTTAATACAGTTTTTTTCAAATATTAATTCAGTAATTTAATTCGGTAATTAAATTTAATTCATTAATTTTAGTTTTTTTCAGATTTAAGTTGCATATATCTGCCAATAGATGGCGCCATAAAAAAAAATTTAAAAAATGAATGAAAATTATTTATAAAAGACTTTCTACAATAGAGTGAAAAAAAGTAGAATTAACTTTAAAATTTTTTTTTATATTACTTGTTTATAGAATTGTTCGTTATCCATAACCAATGTAATTCTCAAAGACTAAATATCGAAAGCAATAAAAGTACGTATATGAGTTATAGTTTCGTAAATTTGAACCCTTTTCAAACACGACTACCTGCCATTGCCTTTTATTTTCTATAAATATTTAGCTCACGTAGAGTAGAAAAATCTTCCTTGGTTGCTTTTAAAATGTTAGGTACATTGACTTTGAGCCAGAAAATGTGCATATACTCACTGTAACTTGATCCGGAATACGTGTACGTGGTATATACCAAATGGGTACATTTTCGAACGCTGCAAAAATGCAAGTATTCTATTGGTTGAAGAATCACATTTTCTGGCATGAAAGTAGTTATAGAGGAAAATTCAATTTGAAACAGTGGGAAAGAATAGGAATCAGGAAGAACGGAATGTGATTGGCTAGCTTCTAAGTCTTGAGGTTTAGTATTAGGTAGAAATTCATTTAATTGGTTATTAAAATCTCATGTCTTAGAATGCCAAGCAATCAGAGGCCTGAATGCTCAAGGAAATCGAACTGCCGACTGGTTGATTTGCTTTGTTGGGTTGATGATTTTAATAATTTGTGAAAACCCACCTTTAGAGGTTCAGTCTTCCTGGCAGTTTTTGTTGTAAACACTGTTTCAAAAAACGAGGAGATTCGATGTCGTTTGGAATGTTCAGCAACTTGTCTCGTCAGTCGGACGCCTGGTGAGAGTTTTTTTGGTTTTTCTCCCATATGATACGCAAATTAGGGGTAATTCTCTTTTTTAAATCCTTCCAAAGGCACTGCATTCCTTCTTCAGCGACACAAAGTCCACAGGGTTCGCACTTGCATGGTCCGACTCACGAGGCAAGATGCTTCCAAACGACATCGAGTCTCCTCGTTTTGTGAAACAATACCTTACAACAAAAAAGTTGGCTGTGGATGAACCTCAGTCTAAATTTGCTCACCAAAGGCGGGCCATTGAGGATACGAGCGGGGCATATTTGTAGTAAATGAATAAAAAATTGTTCTATGCCAAATTAAAGACTTAGTATGCTAAATATCAACAAATAATGCAAAAAGATCAGTCAGTTCCTACTTCACTCTATTGCAAGAAAGGTCCTGCTACAATAATTTTTCATTCATTTAGTTTAGGTTTATCTGGCGCCGATCTATTGATGGATACATACATCTTAAATCTACTAAAAACTAAGGAGGTAATTAGTGTGTAATTAATGACGATTATTGTTTGTGAAAAACTGTGTACATCCAAAGTGTCATCCACCACAGAGTTAAAAACAACGTATTTGAACTTGAGAGGAGTGGATGAAGATAAAAGCCAGTCTGAGTAAGACTTTAAAAGGAGCCAGTAGGCATTTTGAGAAAATGGAAAGCACATTTAAACTGAAGAATTAAAAATACTCATTAGATTGATAATTGTTGAGCTTAAATACCTAAAGTATAGTGCAGAGAAAAAGTGATTTGCAGATGTTTTGTTGTAGAGTATATCATACGTAACACCCACCGATGAATATTTGAGCCTGAGTAAAAACTTTAAGGCAGCAATACGTGGC
>BPLR01011368.1:0-16311 GCA_021605095.1 Caerostris extrusa | reverse complement strand
TATAAATAAATTATCTTAAAAAATTCAGTGGAAAATTGGATTATTCTGAGAAAATTAGATTGGCAAAAGAGAAATTGTGTTTAATCAAGCATTATCAGTAGTTCATAATTTTTTTGTAAGGTTTTCAATGTCTGGCTTTATTTGGAATTTATTTATTTTTATTTAACTATAAAGTTAAGAATATATTCATTGATAAAAATATTACATATAAAGCCAGTATATAAAATATAAGTTAAAATTTAAATTTTCTTTTGTATCCATTTAATGCAAAAAGTGAATTATCAAAATAAAAAATAATAAAAATTTTTAAAAATGTCAGGAAAGTTAACTTTTCAATTATTATTCATTCAAATGACAATTTTGACAATCAAATGACAAACAAATTTGTTATAAAATAAAGATGAAATTTTGTATATTTTAACAATAAAGGAGGAAGTACTAATTTAATAATATATTTGAAAATTTATTTAAAAAGTAAATATTTCTGATTTTGAATTTGATTTTATATGGTTAAAAATTCAAACTATTTTGCTAAATAAGATTTTAAGTGAGAATAGTTTATACTGAAAATCAAATTACAGAAATTAATCATAATCAAAATAATACAAACCGTTGTTAAGCCTCAACTAGACCTATACACATGCCACTTAATACATCCCACCAAAAATGTCTGTTATCAATGACTCTTGAAATACAACATATAACAGCCCATATAAAGCCCAAAACTGGAATTATTCGGGACCACCAAATATTTAAGCAATTACTAAAAGTGCCTTTCTTTATGGAATACAAATATACCTACATAAAGTAAACAAGATGAAAATAAGAAAAATAGGATATAAAGATAAAAATGCATTTAGTAAAAACAGTGATAAATTTCTAAATTTTATTATATGTTTTTTATTTGTTTAGAAAAAATATATCAAAATGAGTATGGAAAGAGTTAAATAACTGTAGATATTTAAATTGAAAAATAATTATAACAATTTCACAATCACAGAAGTATTTTGTAATTACATTTTAGTAAAACTACTATTACTATAAATTGTTATTTTCAGTGATAACACTAATTGGTAAAATAATAATAGCAAACAAAAATTTCCCCTTTCTGCAAAAGTGAACTATATAGATTTGACATTTTTAAATCTAAATATGACATCAAAATTATAATAGTATGTAACTATTTTTAAGAGACCGTTTTATTTTTAAAAAATATATTCAATTAACTAATATATTAAAATATTCCTTTATAAAATTAAATCAAAAAATTAAAATATGAAAAATGTATTCTTTACTATCTTGTTACCAAATAAAGACTCTTATGAAACTATTTTGTTGACTTATTTCTCTTACATCAAATTGTGTCTCCCATTTAATATCAAAATGGCAGTTCTCTAACAATTTTAATTCTAATTGCTTGCTGCATCTCTTTTCTATTTAAACTGCATCCTGCAAGGAATCTTTCTCCTTCATTAGAAACTACTCCCATATTATGCAAGGGGAAAATTCAATTTAAAATATAGGAAGTTGAGTATTAAAGATATACTGCATTCTAATTACTTAAATGTAGACAGTCTCTATAAATTCAAGTTTTAGAACTTTAAATTTCCCAAAAGGTTTTATAACAGTATTATGTAGAAAAAACTTTTTTTTTCCTTCCTTAAGATCTTTAACCAGTTGTTTCACCAATTTCATCATTTGAGGTCTGATAAAAAGTACATTATTTTATTTTTAGTCTTGCTTATAGTGGACATTTGTTTTTCGAGCAGCCAATTCTTTTAGCGTTATTATTCTTCACTTTAAAAAAAATTGTTTTAATTTCTTCACCCTCAGTAGGCTGATCATGGTATATGCATAAAAGAGTGCACAAGGCCCAGCAATGTACAGTATTATAATAATAATAATAAATTTTCAAGATGAATGTAATGTATATATGTGTATATTGTTTTGATTAGTGTAATGATAAAAAATATTTTATTACATTTCAAAAACATAATTAATAATTAAAAAATGAATCACAGCAGACAATCTAAAGCTAAAGAACCGGCTAATTACACTCATGTCCATAAATTAAGGATAATTCAAAATCACACAGAAATTGAACTCTAAAATAAAAATTTCACCTGCAGAATTATCACACACATCTTGAAGAAGAATATGCAAATTACAGGAAACCACCTGATGGCGCGGATAGTATGTCACAATGACGAGAGTGTAAGAGATGGGTATATAAGGAATGGTGGCAAAGAAGTAAAATTGTTCACAAGCCTTTCAGTGCAATAACCACATAGTCATGGCACAAAGGAAGCATTTGGATGATTTTTTACGTGGTAGAATTATCGGACGACTGGAATGTGAACGTACCCAGCTGGAAGTATCCGAGGAACTTGGAATCGCCCAGAGTGTCATCTCCAGGCTTTGGCAACGATTACAAGATGATGGGTAATGTGGTAGATGTTACAGCACAGGTCGCCTCCGAGTTACAACGCCGAATGAGGACCGGCATTTAGCAGTTACTGCCAAAAGAAACAGACGGAGCACAGCATCAGACCTGTCTCGTCAACTCTCTTCAGCTACCGGTACGACAGTTCAAGGCAGACCGTGTACAGACGCTTAGGGCACATTGGTCTATATGCTCGTAGGCCTGTCAGATGTGTTCCACTTACCGCAACTCACTGTCGCCTGCGATTAACCTGGAGTAGAGAGCATGCATTGTGGACACCACAACAGTGGTCTGGTGTGATGTTTTCCGACGAGTCAGGTTTAGTTTGCAGTCTGATTCTCGCCGGACTTTCATATGGAGAGCACCAGGTACCCGTTACCACCAAGAGAACCCATTGAACGACAACGTTACGGTGGTGCAGGATGGCTCGTTTGGGGAGAAATTATTCTAGGTTCCAGAACTGACCTGCATGTTCAGAGTGTAACGATGACAGGCCAAATCTATCGGGATGTCATTCTGGAACAACAGGTACGTTTGTTTCGGGGCGCCATAGGTGCTGAATTTCTGTTTATGGATGGCAACGCCCGTCCTCACCGTACAAACATTGTAGACGAATGCCTTCAATTGGAAGATATCACCCGTATGGATTGGCCAGCATACTCACCGGACTTGAATCAATAGAGCATGTGTGGGATATGCTTGGCCGACGAATTGCAGCCCGTCAACCCCCTCCCACTTGTCAACCGGAACTTCGGAGGGCATTGCTTGATGAGTGGTGTAATATTCCCTAAGATCAGATTGATAATTTGATACTCAGCATGCCTAGGCGTTGTAAGGCCTGTATTGCATCGTCCGGGAGACATACTCCATAATAACCATCATACTAACCATGTTATACTGTTTTTTGTAAATAGGTTCTTTTTTGAAATTTGCTCCAGGAGTAAAAATCGCAATTTTTATTAATTATGTCAAACATATAGCATCTTTTTTGCTCTTTACCTTTTTGTTTAATAAATAGACTTTACAAATAAGTCAAATTTGTTTTGCTTCTGTCTCTTTCTTTGCCTGGACTTCATTATCCTTAATTTATGGACATGAGTGTACTTAAGACCAGATTAATTCAAAAAAATTTATTGCAGTACAATACAATTTGTAAATTTAATACAGAGAACTAAAGCACAGCTATGAAATCATAGTAGCTCAAAAAACACTCTTGATCTACTATGCTCTTATAAGATCAATATGAATTCTTCAATAACTTTTTATATTTATGTTCCCTTTATAAATAATATAAAATATTTCTCCTAAATAAAAACATAATTTCTAGCCAGAGTGAAATATTGCAATTTAGTTTAAATAATTTGACATTTTATAATAATAAAAATAAAATAATGCTAAAGATAAGAAAACTCAAAACTCTCACTATTTACATAAGAAAATCATCAATATTTTAACAGAAAAAAACTTCACAGGAAAATAAAAAAAAAGATAACTTAAAATTTATTTGGATAATTATTTTAATTATTTATCTTATCATAACAAAATAATAAATTTAAAATAATTATTTATATTTTTTTTTTTAATCTATATACCTAAATGGAAACCATAACACTAAAATTTTACAGCAAAATTAATAAAAAAAATGCTTACACTAATAAATATAAAACCATAAGAGGAAAGGGCTGCATGACCAGAAGGAAATGATTTATAAATATCTCTATCTATAAGCCAACTTTCACCATCTCCTGTGCAATTAAACTCAGTAATTAATCTACAAAAAATAAAATGACATTTTCATTACCTTATTTCCTTCACATCTTTTAAAATCAAATTATGCAACATTTAACATTTAGTACCAGGATTTAAATTTTCAGCAATGATATAAGAATGAATTATACTTTCTCCTATGATGGTAATACATGGAATAAAATCCATTTAAATAAGTTAATGAATTAAAACCATTCTTTATTTTCAATACATCAATGTTCATTAGTTCATGTGGTCCATTCGTACATGTGTTAAAAAATAAAAAATAAAGCTATGATGTGTTTTTAAAAAAATACACCTTATCTCATAGTGTTATTTTTCCCCCCCTGTTAATTGTCAGTCCTTAGTCTGAAAATGCTGATATTTAGACACACTTTTAGAAGATTTTGTTACATTTTAATATTTAAATTCAATTATTATGATCTTATGGGGGCACCACTGTAAGTCCCCAACTTTTCATTTCATTTTACACTAATAGAACTATGATTTTTACTTAATAATTTTAAGTAATTTTACTGCTAAAAATATAAATGTAAAATCAGTGTTCATTAGTAGATGTGACTAATGATCCTACATGTAGTAGACTACATGGAAGATCATTAAAGAATATTAAAAACAATTGACATGTTGGATCACTTATATATAAATATATATATATTATTTTGTAGAAATTCTACACAACAAATAAAAATATTAATATAAATTAAAAATAATAGGTAATAACATAAGACTACAAATTTTAAAAAAAAAGAATTTTTAGGATAAAAAAAATAATAAAATTCTTTGAAACTCTACTAGGAAAACTAAGGATTTTTAAAGTGTATTATAAAGCAGATAAAATATAAAAATAACAATAATAACAGAAAGGTATCTGATAACTAATTTTATATAGGTTAAAAAATTTAATATCTTCATAATATTATATTTTCACGATAAACTATCAGCATATGTCACTAGACAGTTGATATTGACATGAAATCAAACTATGGACATCTGTAATATTTTTGAAAAGCAATATTTAAGTAATGGAACCATAATAATAAATAACCAAATATTACAGTTATAAAAAAAAAATGTGAATATTAAAATTCAGTTAAATGAAATTATATTCAATTTATATATCTAAAAATTGCTTACCCTTTAGAACAATCTATATTCTTCATATCTGGCAAACATGTATAATAAAAATGAGGTCTTAACTCAGTAACAAATACTTTAAAAACTTCAATAACAGCTAAAATATGAAGAAATCCTGAGTAATAATAATTTATCATCAGTTTACAATGAAATTTTGGAGAATGCACTGCATATTGTGCAATTTCTTTTTTGTACAACCGTTCAGAAGCATATATCTGTAACAAATAAAAATAAACTAAATGTTGATTGAAATTGAAAGTAAAAAACTTAAAATTATTAACAAAAATTATAACTTTAGTTTTGAGAGTTAAAAATTTGTAATTCTTTATTATTGTGGCCACTGTTTTTTAACAGGTATCAAAATTATAATCAAGGAATATTATCAAGATAAAAAAATTTAAAAAAAAATTGTGCTTTGAATTTTTATAAAAATAGAAAGTTTTTTGCATAATAAAGGATATTTTTTAATATTCCTTATTTAAATATTTATAAAATATTTAGATTCAAAATATTTAGAATAAAAAAAACTAAATTTGTAAATTCAAATTTTTGAATTGAGCTCAGTAATAGTGAAAGAAGAAGTATTTATATATTAGCACTGATTTTGATTAATTTCATAAAAACTAATATACTATTTAACACTGCCTTACATGAATACAAAAATATGTGTTTAATGTTGGCAATTAAGTTTAATATGAAAAATGGAATATTTCTTTATTATAAAAGCATGATTAATAGAAAATAAAGAATAAAACAACCATCTTACAAAAATTGGAAATAAGCAAAGAAGAACAGAGAATAAATATACAACATGAACTGAATCTCCATGGTAAGGCTTTTTGATACTTTCATCATCACAGAAAAATCCAGCATTTTTACCAATAGTAGCAAAACTAGAATTGTTATAAATCACATACAAAAAGGCTGTAAAAATAAATGGTTAAAATTAGTTTTATCAACACAAATATATTTTACATTAAAAGAAAAATAAATAAAATGTATTTATATATATATATATATATATTTAATTTTGATAGATGAACAAAAAATTAGTTTAAAATTTATTATATGCTAACAATAAAATATTCTTTACAAAACTTACATTACAGATATTGATCATACAAAGCGAATAAATACATCAACAACACACTAATAAATAAGAAATATTCAATGACAATTTAATTCAATTCTCAAAATTTTTCACTTCTGTGCTTTTAGTGGCACAGAACATTTATGGCACATCTTTCTAAACTTTTTTTAAAATTATTAGTAGATGCCATCCTAATATTGGTGTTTTTATTCAGTTTGTATTAGCAGAAATTTTAAACTAAAATTTCTAGAATCAAATAACCAAATAATTAATTCTTCACTTCAAAAATAAACAAATATATGAGTTCTCATGATTAAAATTTAAAATTATTTATAAATTAGGAAGCAATTGGTAATAGCTTTATCATTCATGATATTTAAAACTTATTTCCCACCAAAATCAATGTATATTAATCATTTTATATTTTTTGTCTTTTTTATTTATTATTATTAATTTTTTATTTACTTAAAGATCTTCAAAATATATGTTAAAGAGTTAATTGTATTCAAATTAAACAAATTTTTAAAACCATTTAAACTTCCAAACAAAAAAAAAACTGTCATAGAATTACTTACATTAAATAAAAATTAAAAATCTATTAACTGTTACTGTTATTATTTTTTTAATCTGTAGAATTCATAAATACAATGTTTAATAAACTAATATTTTAAAATCCAGAATGCCTCTAAATATTTTTATAAGTACAATATGACTAAAGTAATATTTCATGGTTTTTTTTTTTTTTTAGAAAATTGAAAAATTACGTTTTTAAATAAATTATATTATTATATTGACAATAACTTACACAAGATTCGAAACGGAATCGAATTAATTTTTAGTTTTGACAACATTTCTATATATATTTAAAAAGGAATAAACTTTTTTTATTTACACTTTTATTGTACAAGGAAAAAATTAATTAATACAACACCATAACAATAAAAGAGGAATAAAAGAAGATCAGTGTCATAACATCGAAATTATATTTTTATATTTAATTTTCCTCAAATACACATCAGTATTCCCCATGCGTAATGAAATTACGTAACATTCACATTCGTTTTATTGCATCTGATAATAAACAGTATAATCACATGTCAACAAAATTTTTCCGGATTTGATTAGTTGATTGTTCTGAAACTATTTTAAAACCTATTATTTCACTTGGCGCACAATATTCAAGAAAAAAAGTTTTTAAAAAAATAGTTTTGTTAATCTTTGCTTTTATCTATTAAATTAAATAAATATTTCTTGTGGCCTGATGGCCAACTGGCTAGCACTTTGGCCGTTGGTGCCACAGGGTTCGAATCCTGGCAATGTAGCATGGAGGATTAATAATTTGGAATCCACGTTAAACTGTAGGTCCCGGTCTAATTAGCGTAAATGTGCACAAAATGACCGTAGACAAAAATGACCAATCAAACAAAATCAAAGTAATTCTTAGATAGGAAAAATAAATTTAAAGAAAATAAAAATTAAGAAAAAAAGGAAAACTTTATTTATATCTATAGGTTCCCCATTTCGCTGTTGCAAAATTAAAATATCAAAAAAAATTATTATTGTTGAAGTATCCTGATTTAATTCGAACCTCTTGTTCGCCTCTTACATGATGCAGTAGAAACGCATAAAAATCTTGTTCTAAACTGATTAGAACAGAATCACAAAGTTCATATTCAGACACAAATTCTGATAATCTTAAAGAAGTCCTATCAAGACATTCTTCTTTTGGAACTTCGGTGGGCTTAGAAATTTTCTTGGGCGTGAAATTTCTGTAAAGATGCTATCTGCAGAAAGCTCATTGTCATTTTCAACAAAACTTTCTACGGACTTGTGAAGCTCAATTTCCGAGGTTTCGATCAGATTGCTGGACTCTAAGACTGCAAACCTATCTGATATACATTCCATGCCTTCGTAACTGGCATCGATTTCTTGTTGAAACTTAGCGTTCATCTGCACCTTCTCTAGGGACATAATTTTCTTTCTCCTGGTAGTTCTTTTTTACTACATGAATGCCAATCTCTTCAAATATGTCTTTTACAAATTGCAGTGTTTCCTCAACAAGGTCATTACTTTTATCCTTTAAAAGACTTAAATTTCTTATCTTGATAACAGACTTCTCGAAAATTATTCTAAAAATCTTCAAATACTTTTGAACATCATTCACTTCTTTTAAGACTTTATTCCATAAACACAAAAAGCATAAAAACGAGAAATAGCACATAGCAGCCAACAGATTTTCAACTCTCGTCTGGTTTTCGCGACCTGATGGTGAATTGACTAGCGCTCTGGCCTTTGGTACCACAGGCTTCAGGTTAGAATCCTGGCGGTGGCATGATGTTTGTTAGTTATTTGGAATCTACGTTAAACAGTAGGTCCAGGTCTAATTAGCCTAAAATGTGAACAAAGGACCATAGAGCGACAAACCAAACCTCTGGTTTCAATCGTTTTCGAAGCATAACACAGTTCCTGAATGGAATCTATAACCTTCTTATAGCACTTAAACTCGGGCTTAACAGCTTCGAATTGTGTACTTCATCTTGTTTCTGAAAGTCGCTTAATTGTATTTATCAGAAGGATCGTCCATCTTTGCACAGAACATAAGGAAAACAAATACAAATTTTCTAAGCCTTCTTAAAAGTCACGTATAAAGAAACTGTTGAAAGAGATTGCATAATGCATGTCTCTCATTCCATACAGAATGAGAGAGTGGTTTGTAAAGAGTACATACAATGCTTTATGTGTAAGTTGCAAAATCCTTGTTTGAACTCCTGAAGGCGCTCCAGCGATTGTAGAAGATTAGTCGCATCCTTGTACTTAGGCCATTATTATAACTAAATTATCCTATTCAATAACCTTCAAAATATATTCCGTTATGTCAACAGCTTTCTTTCAGTTATTATATATATATATATTAGCTGAGCTATTTAAAATGACTTTTATTTTTTCTATGTAAGCGTAACGAATAATTTTACATAATGATTTTTAATATATTCTCTAAGAAGTATTTTTAATCTATTACTCTAAAAACGAAACGAATAATTTTGATCTACCAGGTGGGCTGAAAAGTTCATAGGCTAGCATAGAAAAATTCTTTTTTTATAAAATTTGATTTTATTATTCAATATAGTTGCCTTCGAGGGCGATACAACGATTATAGCGGTCATACAATTTTCGATACCATTTTTATAGTACGATTAGTCTTTAGTCTCAAAAATAGGCTTCAGTTTCGGCGATTACCTCTTCATCAATGGCACGAAATTTCTGTCCAGCGAGCATCCTCTTGAGGTCTGAAAACAGGAAAAAGTCGCTGGGGCCAGATCTGGAGAATACGGTGGATGCGGAAGCAATTCGAAGCCCATTTCATGCAATTTTGCCATCGTTTTCATTGATTTGTGACACGGTGCATTGTCTTGATGAAACAGCACTTTCTTCTTCTTCAAATGAGACCGTTTTCCCGCTATTTCGTCTTTCAAAAGCTACAATAACGCTACGTAATAGTCGCTGTTTATGGTTTTAACTTTTTAAGATAGTCAATGAATATTATACCACGTATCCCAAAATATTGATGCCATAACCTTGCCAGCTGACTTTCGCGGCTTACCACGCTTTGGAGTCGGTTTATCACATGAAGTCCACTCGGCTGACCGTCGATTGGACTCTGGTGTGAAATGATGGAGCCATGTTTCATCCATTGTCACATATCGACGCAAAAATTCGGGTTTATTACGATTGAACAGCTCCAAACACTGCTTAGAATCATCAATTCGTTGTTGTTTTTAGTCGATTGTGAGCTCGCGCGGCACCCACTTTGAACAGAGCTTTCGCATATCCATATATTCATTCACGATATGTTCAACACGTTCCTTTGATATTTTTAGGGTCTCAGCTATCTCAATCAACTTCACTTTACGGTTATCAGAAATTATTTTGTGGACATTTTTTGATGTTTTCGTCGGTAACAGACTCTTTGGAGCGTCCACTGCGTGCATCGTCCTCGGTGCTCATTTCGCCTCGTTTAAATTTAGTAAACCACTTCTCTACGGTTGATTTTCCTGGTGCAAAGTCCGAATAATGTTTATCAAGCCAAGCCTTGGCTTCAATAGTATTTTTTCCAAAAGCAATGCTTTATAACACACGAAATTCCTATTTATCAATTTTTCAAACTAACAAAAGTTGCTTCAGTAAAAAATGCTATAACTCACATACTAATAGTGCAACAGCTGTCAAATTTATACACGTGTCTTTTGAAGGTTAGGGCTAACTAAAAATCATATGGATTTAATACTAGTAGCGCCATCTATGCGTCCGCCTATGAACTTTTCAGCCAGCCTATTATATACGAGATGCCGAGCTTACTGACAAAGATGATACTAAAAATACTTTGCATTTTTAATACCATTCAAAATCATTTCTTTAACAATTTAACCCAGATGTGAAAAAAATTCATTTCGTGTGGTGTGCAAGCAAATAACTTGTTAATATCGTACCTGATTGTGACTGAGTTAATTATTCTAGCTTGATAAAGTGACCTCTTAGTACAGGATCATATTTTTATAGAAGTTCAATCAGCTGTAGAAAATTTCCTTTGTTCTCTGCCAACATATGCTCTTTGTGGACATGAAATGGAAGATTTCGTTTAGCCAAATAATAACTTTTAAAAAATATCTCTTCATTTCCCCCTTTCTGTTTCACCAGCTATATGGTTAACAAGGTAAAACTGGCAGATTCTTACACTAAGCGAAGCAACTTGTCAACTATATCTTTTGGGTGCCCTGGTGTTGAAGCGAATATCTTCATGCAACGAATGTGACGTCTTAAGGAGTGGGCAGATCTAGAAATAAGACAAGGGCATCATTTCCGGAGGAACATTGAGAATAAGATAATTAAAAAGATGTATTATGCCAGAGCAACACGCGAATATTGAGATTCATGGGTTTTCTGATGCTTGGAACACTATTTTAGAGCTTCAGTTTATTATAAATCCATGACCTCATTGGGCAAGACAATGACAAAACTAATAACGAGTAAATCGAAAGTTGCTTCAACCACCATAGTGTTACGATCCCGCGATTTGAATTTGGGGCTTATAATTGTGGGTGAAATTAATCAAAAGAAGCCTCAATGTCTTTAGACATTTAAAGTATTCTGTTGAAATGATTCGATAATTATTTGGCTTAAGAAAGAACCAAATGATTTAAAGACATTCGTACTCAACAGAGTGGCTACAATTCAACAATTGTCGTCCAATTTATACTAGATCAGACCAGTACCTTACTGATCTTATTTTTGTGAAGAATGGATCCTCACTGACTCATAGATATCAAGTTGGGGTGGAACTAACCTGAATTCTTGCCTGAAAACAGTACCCTGGATCAACTGAACCAAATCTCTGATGAACAGGACAAGTACTTTTGTAACTGAGAGATACCAGTGTTGGTGAGAACAAGTAGCTTATGTTTCATGTGACTGTGTATCAATTGTTGAATTTAAGTAACAATTATGTAAAACTTTTACATACCTTAAGCTACATATTTGGATTTGTTAAAAATATCAAGTGTCCTTCATTTCAGTTACATGGTCCAATTGCAGTGCCAGAAATGAATATATCTGAGTGATTTGTAATAAAAATCTATTCAAGAAGAAAAGTTTTCCTTTAAAAATGAGAGAAAAATTAAAGGAAATCGGCATTTCGTGTGTATGCTTTGCCAATCATAAAATTTAAATAAGCGAAGCACAGACTGAAAATCCTAGGTAAAAATCCATATAAAAAGGAAATAGGATACAACTTACATGCTTTATTCACAAAGAAAACTGTTGCTTATTCCAAAATAATTTAATGCATCTAGAAGGCTAATGTTGAATGATGATTTGGGCTCATCAATCATCTAAAAATGCAGAATACATGGGGGAAGAAGAATCGTAATCGAGCCTAATATTTATATAAATATTAATATAATTTATTTACTAAGATCAACAAATGGCATGGTTGCCTTCCACACATTTAGCTTCTGCGTACAATACTCTGGCACCAGGTTATAAACTTTTTCCAATTTTTTTTAAAAAGTTTTCTTCAAAAAGTTCCTGACTATCCCCAGTTGAGTGGCATGATTTTTCATATTTTGGTTATCCTTCAAAATATATGAACTATACACACTGTTTGAAGGTGTTTAATAAATATGTAAAAAAATGTTTATACTCCAAATTACTCCCCATACTGCATTATTGCTATAATGGTAGATTTGAATTAATTTTCTTCAAAAGTAAAAAAAAAAGGGAGTGGAATAAACATTCTAAATAAATAATTCAGATTTTTATTTTTTGCAGAGATATTTTATTATTTAGAGTAGCGTTTGTAATGAATATATTTGGCTGCAGTTAATAGGAATAATTTTAATTAAAAGAATACATACCATTAGAGTTACGATGTTTCATGAAAATTAGCAATTAAAATTGATTAAAACACCACAAGCCACAAATGATATTAAGATTAATTTATTCCTTTTTATCATAAAATGATTTTAACAGGACAATTTTAGCATATAAAATAATGCACTGAAATAAAAATATTACACTAGATAATTTGTCATGTACCAATATTAGCTTGCTTACATTATACAAACATACATGTAATATGCTCACATCACTCATAAAATGCTTACAAATAATATTCATCCATCTGACTGCAAGAAACAATATCAATATAACTAACAAAATCCATAGAAATTATGAAATACTTTCAAATGTAATGAAAAGCCAAAAATAAAATAAATTTTACGACACTAAGGAATAGATAAGTGTACAACTTTTATAGCAATGCTGAAAATAATTTTTCTTTCAAAAATCTTTTCCCATTTATTCATATGACACAATATCAAAAAATAAATTGTTTTATCCATCATCAAAATACAAAACTTTAAAGATCACTATACTTTAACATGAATAATAATTAAACAAACTAAACGTGAATACTAAAGCTAAATACACATTTTAATAAAGCACAGTCAAATGTGGGACAATAAACAATAAAACTAGAAATAAAGCTCCTTCTCTCAATTAAGCTAAAAATAAATACTGCAATTTTTTTAAATTAATTCTCATTTTAATAGCGAAATGCAATTTGAAAATTTCCATTAATCGTATCAAAAATTTTAGGTCTGAACTACACCTTAAAATAACCAGGGCTAAAATACTCATTTTTTTTATATAAACTTTTTCATTTTTATTTAAATCTGTTTCTAATTCTTAACTACGCAAAATGGAATTCAATGAAAATCTGAAAATGATTATTTTGTAGTGAGAAATGTAATTGTAGATATCAAAATTTTCATCCTTAAAGGGAGGAGGGGGAGGAAGAAGTTTCAAGTTAGAAAAAAAGTAAACATAATGCAAAAATAAAAAAACATTTTAAAAGTGAAACTGCAATATTTATACATACCATTACTTACAACAGGTATATTTAATTTTAAAAAACTATTTATTCAAATATATAAATTTGCAAACACTAAATACTTATAATGGGACATTTTAAAGCATTGTTTTAATTGTAAAATAGACAGCAAGAATGATTGACATAGGTATTGGATAACAATATCACAGAAAATAAATATTATTTTACAATGAACATTATAACATTTGTACCATAAGTGAACATAAAGACAAAAACTTTACAACGCTATAAAAGTAACAAGCAACTTTTAATACCAGCCCTTTAGGGTTGTACTATTTTCATCTACACTGGTGATACAAGTAAAAGACTAGTACTGGTGTGAAAAGCAGATGCAGTTTTACTTTTTTTTTTTAAATGAGAAATTCTCGCTTACAAATGTTTGAAAATACGAGTACTTGAAGGTTATTACAATGATAGCTGAAGTTGAAACAAGGATGCACAAGGAAAATTGTTTGGAATATTCTTTCATTTAAATAAGCAAGTATGCCAATTTAGTTGATAACATAATTCCTATATATATTTAAAAATTATTTTCTTTTAAGCACAAAGCAACTATATAATTTGTTTAGTAACATAAATTGGAAAATTGAATTAATCTGAAAGTATACCATACCATACTAACATATTAAAAAAAAGAATGGAATTTTTAAAATAGTTGCATGAATTAAAAATGCTAGTTAATTTAAAAAAAAAAATTTGATGCAATGAATTTAAAAACCACTTAAGAGGCATACATCATTTCAACTTGACATAGCATCAGGTACATATCACTTAAATATACATAACATATTAAACATGACAAAATCTTGGGAATAACAAAAATTGGTTATAAACAGCCAGTACAGACTTTTATTTTGAAAAAGGCGAATTATTAGAATTCAAATATCATAATATTTCTATACAAAATAATATATATCAAAAATATTTTAAAACAAATCATTGCAAAACTAAAAAGGTATTAGAAGCATAATTTTTTTTTTTTATTATTATAATATACAATAATCTGTAATAAAATACAACATATAATAATACAAAAAATAATAAATAGTTAATTATAATTTCAAATAATATTCTAAATTACGCTGATTAATATTAATTGAAATAATACAAAACATAAATTATATCAAATAAGCAAAATTACATTTTGCATTCAGAGCAATTATAAATAATAGTGACTCGCATTTAATTTGGTTTCTCTTTATTGAATAAATAAAAAAAAAGACAATTTTAACAGTAATGCAATGCTAATAAGTAAAAACAACACAATACTTATTCATTATTAAATTCAGTGGAATAGATACAAATTTTTAAACTAAAAATCATTGTAAAATCAGAGATAAATAAAAGATGTCACATTTGTCATATCTCATTGTTATTAGCAAATTAAAAATTTAATAAGTATGCTTTAAACAAATATAATTAAAACAGTCAACAAGCTTATTTCATATTTATGCAATAAACTTGCTGCATAACTCTCACGTTAATAATGCAAAATAAATACATATTTTATAACAAATAAATTTTTATTTTCTTCAATAATTTCTTTCTTTGAAAAAGCTACATTACAATCTCAGTTTTTCTATGAATTATATATATACATGTGTATATGCATTGCATACAATAGTTCATACTGAGATTAACAATATATATATATATTATGTTTAAAGAAATATATTTTTTATTAAACCCGTGAAAGAGGATAAAGAAAAAAATGATAAATGTAAAGAAAAAATATAGTGTATTTTATATAACTTCAAAAATTTAAAGCATTTTAATTCATGCAACTTTTGAAAAATAATTTTAATATTTAAACCCTTTATACATTAGATTTCACGAATGATTTATAATCTTAAAGATTGAGCAATTAGTGCACATAATTCTACACTTTTAATTTAAAAATTTTTACAAGAAGATATTAAGCCAATTAATTAGCAAATATTAACAAATGGTGAGGTACACTCTGCATTTAAGGAATGTTAAAATGATTTGCCTATGAATGTACTTTGAAATAGATGTACAAATTCTCACAATAATAGAAACTGGAAAGAAAATGTCTTTTATATATTTATAATAAATGCTTATAAAAATGGGATGTTTAGCCTTCCATCCAACAAGCAACAGGAATGGAAATAAATACAATCCTGCTTAAAAGCAAATGAAAGTTAGTTTATATAAACACTAAAAATGGAATGATTTTTTTAAAAACAAAGAATCACCTTAAGTCAAAGGCATTAAATGTTTCTCTCCATGATTATTGGTTTGAGCCTTTTAGGGTTCATTTTTGATGGAGCTTTCAACTATTTCTCCAGATCAAGATTCTCAGCTCTGTACTTCTGGATTGTTGTTTTTAACTTTTTGACTTCTTCTAAAGCTCTATTAAAGTTTCTATATAAGAAAAATTATTACATATAATTTAAGTTAAAAAGA
>BPLR01011367.1:0-33042 GCA_021605095.1 Caerostris extrusa | reverse complement strand
TCAAAGTAGTTTTATGTTGATTTCACAGTAGTAGATATATATTAAATATAAGTTTGTGTTTTGCAGATGTTTTGTTTTTTTCTATATTACAGACAGCAACATCTAGGCCAAGTCCATGAAATCGTTGATGAGTCATGATTGAGGGTAAAATATTCAGCTTATTTTCGTCCTTTACATTGCGGCACAAAGACACGGGCAACCCAAGGGACAAGTCTGACTTTTACCCCACCCAGTTATACTCCGGACACTAGGTACACATTTTAGTCGCCTTTTACACCATGTATAGGTTACAGGGGGCTATTCTAACCCGGATCCACAAGGGACAGATAGATGTAGGTAAATACTTGCATTAATGCTAATTTACTAATAGGGCAAGAACTTCTATTCTGTTTAGACCTCTTTCAAGTGTCAGCTTTTTTATATGTAGGCTTATATTATCACTATTTATAAACATATATATAGCAATTATGCAGAGAATATTGATTTTTTTTTTGATTTTTCTTCGTTTTTGTTTTAAATATGTATCTTCCATTACATCTCGTAAAGCGCAAATAACATGTTATGGTTCCCAATTAACACTAATATTAAATACAAAACAAAAAACGTTTCTAAATGTTTGAGATTAAAATTGCTGGCATTCCAAGCGGAATTATAAAATAATTTCATCAGCAACACTCACTTGTAACCCAATTTCATTACAATCGGAATATTTTTAATTACTAGTTAACCATATTTTTAATATATCAAATGAGAAGATTAAATATTTAGGTGAGAGTTATTATCGTTAATTATTGTACAATCTAATTAATTAAATAACTTATTATATACTACGGAATAATTTAGTTTGCTGATTTAAATATAGTGATTTAATGCTGCTTTTAAATATAGTGATTGTATTGATTATAAAATTATAATTTAAATGTTTAATCAATTTAAATTTATAAAAATATTTTCATCAGAATAATTTAAAACGACTAGATTTCCTAAGAAAAAAAAAATTATTTCATAAATTATTTTAATTGCTTCAAAATTTCGAAAGTTAAATAATTTTATAAAATGTTTTGCTTAACTTTCTAATATTTAATCATCATATTAATTTTTAAAAATTTGTTCAGTAATAAAAATTAAATAATTTTCAGTCATAATTTTTTATCTACTTTAAGAAAGTATTCAGTAATCATTTTTCACCAAGTTTTTATAAAATGTGTGATATCGCATAATAATTTTATAATAAAGCGTATTTCTGCATTCTATAACATAAAATTTTTATTTTAGTAAAAAAAAAAAAAAAAAAAAAAAATCATCATTGGCAATGTGATTTGAAAAATAAAATGATCGGGATTCTTCCTCATTTTAGAATAAAAACAGAAATCTTCCAAAAATAAAAGCGCTTATTTATAAATATTATTGTTCTTAAGTTCTGAAAATACTGTCAAACAAATGATTGTTTTATGGACATTTAAATATTTCTTTGACCACAGCGATCGTGGTGCATAGCGAGATGCATTCCTGTCAGAGAGCAGACTGATTCCAAATGTCACATGAGAAGCCAAATTGCAATATTCCGCGTTTTCTTCGGATCTGGCACGTGAGACCTCTCAGTTGGAATGCCAACCTGTTTGCATGCCTATAGAGAACAGAAGAACGAAAAGCAGAGATGCTTATTTAAAATTCTCCTTCATTGGCGGATCATCCCCATGGTGGGCTAAAGCTGTCAGCCTACTAGCAGATTTCGAGACAGGAGAAGTTTTTTTTTTTTCGGGGATGGTTGTCAGCCATAAGCTCAACGCTCTTATAGTCATATTAGACCATCTGGCCTAATGGCTGAATGGCCAGCGTTCGGCGCTCGAAACCACATGTTTCGAGTTCGAACCCGATTGTGCCATGGATACTGGTGGCAATGATATCAGTTTACTGTTCATATTCAACATAAGGCCATCGATTTTCTATCCTGACATATCTAACTTGAACTCGTAGGTACAGGTTTCAGCACAGAAAAGCAAAATTTGCATTGCTTAGACGGGGGTCTGAATGGCCGAGAGTCTAGCTCTCTGGTACTCGGTTTCGGGTTTGAGTCCCGGCGGTGCCATAGATGGTTATAATGGTTTGAAATGCACTTTAAATCGTTGGCACCGGTCTCATAGGATTGTCGAGCGCCGCAAAAGCCAATCAGACTTTTCAGACACATTATTCCCAAACTGTAAAGGGGCAACTCAACTCTACGCACAGTGATATGGGGTGGTGTTGTAGTAGTAGTAATCTTGAAACCATTACATACAGTTTAAAATGCATTCCGCAGCACTACAAACATCCAAGGCACCTCTGGAAATCGAATGCGAAATCTGTGACACTAAGCGCCAGAATACCAATAACTCGGTCATCAGGCCCATCATTTAAAAATTAGGTTGTCGAAATATGGGTTCACGGTAGCACTTTACTCTACCCCTTACGATACATTTATGTTGAAGACAATCATCTGCAACATATTTCCCATTCTATCAGCGAATAACATAGTTAAACATCAGCAAATGCATCTTTCGAAAGTGTTTTCTCAGACTTGCATTGTTAAATTATGGTAAGCCTTATCAAAGCCCTCATAGTAAGTTAAACTATATCAATATTATAATATGATTGGTCATTATTTAACTATGTGAAGTACAGCTCCTATTAGAAGTTGAAATTTTAAATTCAAGACTTCGGGATGTTCACAATATAAACAACAAAAAGAGAACAATATAAAAATATAGGTGAAATGTACGATGTTTTTTCCACCAAGTTTCTCTCTCTCCTTACAGGTACATTTGCTACATATTTTAACATTCAGCAATATATGATGTATAGCGGCCTGAATGACCGAGTGACTAGCGCTCGATAAAACAGGATTGGGGTTCGAGTCCCGGTGGTGCCATATATGTTTGTAGTTGTTCGGAATCCACTTTAAACCATAGGACCCTGTCTAATAGGATTGTAGAGCGTTTCGGAAGAATTGTTGTCCGTAGTTTATCTTCAAGCTACACGAAACTACTAGGTAGTGCTAAGTGAGTAACGTCTGTGTAGCACTTGCCTTAAGGTATCGAAGACAACTGTCATTTAATGTCAGACATTTAATCTCTATTGCAAAGCCTTCAATATGTCTTCTTCTAATACGACATCATCTGAAGAATCATTCAAGTGCATTCTATGTGGGATACGATTCGAAATTCAAAGAGATTTAAATGAGCATTTCTCCAAAGAACATCTAAACAGGCGTCACCAGTGTGGATCCTGTGAAATGGCGTTCCCATCCAAGAGTCAATTGGATAATCATAAGAGAACTCATTCAGGTGAGAGACCTTGGGATTGTAACTCTTGTGGAAAAAAATTTAATCAAATCAGCCATTTGAGCTCATAAGAAAGTTCACACTAAAGATGTGAGTCACGCTTGTGAAAAATGTGGAAAACATTCAAATTCGCCCGAGAGAAATATGTGGACGATCATAAAAAATATCATACCGGAGAAAGGCCTTTATATTTGTGAAGAATGTGGTAGAACATTCTGTTACAGTCAATACTAACCATACATAACAAAACTCATTCTGAAGAAAAAGAGCTCACGTTTGTGAGAAGTGTGGAAGAGTTTACAAATGCATATGACGGAAGAGACATATGCGGATCTTGTAATACAGAGAAGTCTGACAAATTCTGAGTAGGCTCATCTGCAACTTTTGAAGATTTTGCTAACACAAACTGAAAAATAGTCAAACATATCTCGAACGTGGAAATAACATTCCTAATAGAATGAACAGAGTAATAATATAAATTGCGATTTTAAAATATAAAAATGTAAATCCTTGCGCCTGTTCTGTACAATATTTTATAAATACTACTGGCATTTTTAAAAATAATTCTTTCTGAAGAGCTATGATTGTACTGCATGTGTAAGTTGAAAATGTATTGATGAAACGTATTGAGTTGTATAAAACGTCACATCAATCGGATTGAAAAATTGTGTTTTTTAAAGAAAAGATATGCATTATATTCAATGCTGCATAAGTATTGTTTTTAAACTGAAAAATGGTTTCAATGTATTTTTAACTTGAGTTGTTTTTTCTTTCTAATGCGGCTGGCAAGCACAGACAAACTTGGATCTTTGGATGCATAAGGCAAGTGCTGCATAGACATACTCACTTTGCATTACCCAGGGGGCGCGTGTAACTTTGAAGATAAAGCCACGGACGCAAATTAACACTGCCCCGCAACGCTCTACGATCTTGTCAACCGTAGTCTCAATTCATTCTTATTACTTTTAGTGGTTCGAACCCCTACAAACAACCATGCTTAGCACCGCCGGGGCATTTCGATCCAAAACCTGTGGTACTGAGCGCCACAGCGCTAGCCTCTCGGCCATTCAGGCCCTGACTTGGATTGTTCAACTTCTCTGAATTGTTTTTACTGCCATCATAGTTTTATATAATAATGGTTTTTACTCATTGTGCAAAAGCTATAATTAATCAGTTGTTCCTCAATAAAATTTTCCAAATATGCAAAAAAGTATTTTTATGGTGGTCCCTTCACCCACTTCTAAATCACATTGTTGATCGTTTTACGGATGCAATGCAAATGTATTTCATACTAATAGTGGAACAAAGGCTATTCTGCAAGAACCTTTTCCAATCATGTTCGTTAATATGTTACACTAATTAAAATATATATGCAACAAATTGTACAGCGGGTCATAAATTTTCACATATGTATGTTCACTTTGCAATTATTAAAGTACAATAACATGTTAAATATGTTATTTGTAGTTTACTAATAGCTGCTTTGATCGATAAATTTTGGGAAATTAGAGATTATGTTTCATGTCTGAGAATATAGTTTACTACAACAATCAAAGCTAGGTTATAAAATTTCATTGTAACACTGATTAATTTGTAACCAAATTTAGCCCTGGAAATCAAAAATATTTTTAACTAACAGATTAAGTAAATTTTCAAAATATTAGCTGATATATTGCATATATTTAATGTGGATATATTCTCGTTATGATAAGGGTGGCCCACCCCTAAATATTTTTTAAAATTTCTTTGGCAAACCAATGTAGTGGCAACAATCGTTTCAAATCTTCCATTGAGGAAGGCGGCGCAATCTTGCAACCCCCTGAATTTCCGCCAATTTCTTTAGGGTTGCAATACTGCAAATTAGAGGAATTGTAGCTTCATTTTTCGAACAATATAATGACTATTTTATTGCTATTTCGATAATTAATTGCAGAATTATTATTTGCACTAATTTCATCGTTGAGTAAAAAGTTTGTTTCCACCACAGACGAAAGATATACCACAATAAAAGGATGGCGCCGTGTCTCGATGCCTGTACTACATAACCGTAAAATTATCATGTTCTGAATATTATTGTCTTATGTACTACTTTAAATTTTGTGAAAATTATATTGTATGAAATTTATATTATTTCTATGAGAAATAAATCAAATGTATGTAAGTATTACCTGATTTGATTATCAATATTTTTGAATGAAAAGTTGTGAATCAAAACATTGAACTTTTCTATGCTGAAAGTTTGTCAACATGTGTTGTATTTGATTAAGAATTCTAAAATGAAATGTGATCCACAAGATAATATAATATAGACAATATAATTTTAAAGAAAGATGATGAATTTTAAGGATTTTTCGAAAAGTGTGAAAAGGAAGTAAACTCTGCAAAATTATTTGATATAATGATAATATTAAAATTGTATAATAGGTATTACAATAGTTTCAAGTTGAAAATCAATGACATTTTATTTGAAAACTTTTGTTATTTGAATAACATAGAATTTGAGTTATAAATTTGAGTGATTTGAATATTGTCGAAGAAAAATTGATAAATAGTACTTTTAAATTGGAAGTTATTTAAAGAAAACAAAACAAATAAATAAGTGATTATAGTAATAAAGGAGAATTTAAAGCTCATTAACTTTTCCATTTGTTTTGTCATTTCTTTCATCATAGAATAATAAAACATTTTTTGTGAAGAAGAAAAACACATTTTTCTAAGTTTGAATTGGAATAAAATATATTGAATGAAAAGTTGTGAATCAAAACATTGAACTTTTCTATGCTTAAAGTTTGTCAACATGTGTTGTATTTGATTAAGAATTCTAAAATGAAATGTGATCCACAAGATAATATAATATAGACAATATAATTTTAAAGAAAGATGATGAATTTTCAAGGATTTTTGAAAAGTGTGAAAATGAAGTAAACTCTGCAATTATTTGATATAATGATAACATTAAAATTTTATAAAAGGTATTATAATAGTTGCAAGTTGAAAATCAAGGACATTTTATTTTAAAAACTTTTGTTATTTGAAAAACAAAGAATTTGAGTTATAAATTTGAGTGGTTTGAATATTGTCGAAGAAAAATTGATAAATGGTACTTTTAAGTTGGAAGTTATTTAAAGAAAACAAAACAAATAAATAAGTGTTTATATTAATAAAGGAGAATTTAAAGCTCAATAACATTTTTGTGTATGTACATTTGTTTTTATTTATATTTAAAAAGTTGGTTTTAATTATTTCTTATTTGAATTTTTATGCATTTTGTATTCATTCAAAACATCACAATAAAAATATTTCTGTTCTAAATGCTTTGAAACTTCATGTAAAAGTTTTCTTTAAATGTATGAAAGGAATAGAACATGGAAATTAACCTAAATTCATAAATTATTTTTATTTTAGTTTTTAAACTAAGAATATTTGTAAATTTGTAAAAAAGCTTGTGTCGACAAACTTTTAAGCATACAAAAATGTATAAATAATTGAGATATAAATTTGAAAACAGTATATTACCTACATATACCATTACCAACAGTATATTACCTACATATTCCCAGCATAAAAATACTTGCAAAGGAAAAAACTATTCATGTTTTATTTATTTTTGAATTATAAAATTTTGCAACAATATCACATTTTTGCAATGTTTATCCATATTTTAAAGAATAGTTAAAGTTGATATTTTTATGTGAAATTCAAAGGGTTTGAATATATTTAATCAAAACACTTGCAAAAGGCTAAATATTTTTAAATTCAGGTCATTTCATATTAAAAAGCATTTGCAAATAGCAGGAAGTTGTAAAAAAAGTTTGTCGAGCAAATTTTAACTTTTTCAAAACAAAGCTCAGAAAATATTTACAGCTTTAAGGAAAAACAAAACTATATTTTTTAATAAATAAGACTATGAACTTGATAATTCATTGGTATTTTAATATATTTACAACATTTTTAAAAGTAATATATCTAATTAAAAGTTGTTTTTAGCTTTTTCTCAGAATGAATTTTTAAGCTTTTTGTTTTCATGTGAAACACCATAACACAAGTAATTTTGATCCAAATGCTACAAAACTTTGTATTTATGTTTTTCATAAATATTTACAGGGAATTGATCTCTGAAATGATTATAGCTACATAAATATTTTTTATTTCAATTGTTAAACTTGGAATTACATGCAAATTTTGGAAGAATTTTGTGTCGACAGCATTTAAACTAGCACAAAATAATAAATAATAAAGATATAAATTTACCAGAGGTCTATACACTGTAAAATGTTAGTACAAACAAATACAAACTTAGAAATTTAAAAAATATTGATTTGATTTCAGGTTTTGTAACAGTATCAATTTTTGGCCATTTTTACCCTTATTTTAGCTTATAAAAATTAAAAAAAAAAAAATAATAATGAAATTTTTTTATGTGAAATCATTTGTTTTTAGATACATTCAATCCAAAAATGTGTACAAAGATAAAAAATTCCTTCGAAGGTGTTCGTGTTCCTTAAACGATCGTTTGCATTTGTATTTTATTGTGAATTTTTTAAAGTCTTTTCTTATTATATCCCGATTTTATTTTAATTGTATTGTATTTTTCAATTATCATTTTCAGTAAACGACCACCAAAAAAATCTAACCTCAGAATCCGTGTTTCTCCCATGGGCAGCTGTATGTTGCATGCTCACGTGTTCGAAAACCATCGAATTTATTTATTTCGACGAAAGACAGACTGACAAGAAATATTGTTCATCGCTTAGTTCTTAGTTAAATGAAAGTAATGTTTATTAAAAATTATATTACGTAAAATAATTATAAAACAGTCTTACAAATCAACATTATCTACCTCATTCATTAAATTAATATAAATTAAACATTTTCTATTCGTTGAAACTTAATTTGATCTTTTCATCATTCTTTACCAATCACTTCCTTAAGAATACCAATTATAGTATCTAATAATTGAACGAAATACAAGAAAGCCACAGCAACGCGTGGCCGGGTCTTCTAGTATATATATATATATATATGAATCCTAAATTAAAGTCTTTTTGTGCAATTTGCCATTAAACTAATTATAGCACAGAACCATAATCTTCAAAGTTATAAACCAAGGTGGATTATCCACTTGTCTTTACATTAAAAATATTTTGCTTCAAATATTTTCCACAGAATTTAGTCAACTTCAAACAGCAGCCCTCCCTCCTCCTCCCCCACTCCATTATAATTTTGACAAGGTTGCAAAAAGGGGCAGAAGAGTAACACATTAAAGTAAACCATTTCCAAAGATAAATACTAACTCTAACAAACAGACTGCCTATCCCAAAGTTATTCCCCCTAGACAAGTTACCCCAAACATCAGTTTTGCTTCCATGCTTAAAAACACCGTAAATGCAACTGCAGCTGTACCTCCTTCAACTTTTGTAAATCAAAACCAACCAAGTTCACTACCTGACATTGAAGATCTCAACTTATTCCAAAATGCTATTATATTAATGAAAGAATTCATTTCCCTTTTCACTGATATCAAAAATCTGCCAAATTTAATCAATCAAATTAATTCTACCAACAATAAAGCTGACAAACTACAAATATTTGCCAACTGTATGTGCTGCAAACCATCTAGCAAATGCCACGTAGTGACTTATTGTTTACAGGACTTGGTAGTCGAAACATTTTCGTTTCCCTCCCCCAGGCACTGCTCTTCTATCGCTCACTTGGAACTGACCTTGTACGATTCTCATATTTCCCCGTCATTAGCATTTCACTTTCTTAATTAACTGCTCTGAAACGTGTTTGTTATTTTTAACTTGCACTCCTTTTGAATTAGATTAACCTATTGAAAGCATTTTTATTTTTAAGTTCTCTTTCAAACTACGTTCAGTTTGTAATTCTTGAAAATCCTCTTTTTTTGCTTTATTACTTTAATTATTAAATTATAATTAATAATTATTAAATACGTTATTGAAAAAAAACCATCCTTCTCCATATATTATTTCTATTTTAATTGTTTATTTCTAACGCAATGGGCTTAAAGCTAAAGTAACTTCCCTTTCATATGCAAAGAAGGAGCTAACGGTTACCTAGCAAACCAAGGAGCTCCGTCAACCTACGAATCGTCGTTAAAGTAAATCATGATTCACTTGTTAGTAATAAGTGGAGACAATAAGGTCCCAAATATGACACATGACCTCAATGGTTAGGTGTTTGCTTCGTAAGAATCGTTTTGAAGAAGTGGAGATTGCAACTTTGGCATCCAATGAAACTCATTTTAATTGTCTTCCTTCTTTCCATAATCGTTAATGTAGAGGACAGACTTTCAAAGTACATCAAAAAGGTATGAAACACCAGGAAGAATCGTTCTTCACATCGAATTAAGAAGAGCTAAAATCTAACTCTCAGCAAAATTAAATCGCAATAAACAGGCCCACAGACTTCCGATGTTTGCAGCAAGTAGGATCTCTAATTAACGGTATATGCAGAAATTCCTACAATACCTGTAACTATCCAATTAACAATCAATCCACTAACTAGAACTTTCAGAAATATATTTTTTTTCTTTCTAATGCAGATGGCAAACACAGACATGGACGGCTTAAGGCAAGTGCTGCACAGACGTACTCACTTTGCATTACCCAGGGGCGCGTGTAACTTGAAGATAAGCTACGGACGCGGAGTAACAATGCCCCCGCAACACTCTACGATCCTATTAGACCAGGACCTACTTTTAAAGTGGATTCCGAACCACTACAAACAACCATGGCACCGCCGGGACTCGAACCCAAAACCTGTGGTACCGAGCGCCAGAGTGCTAGCCACTCGGCCAGTCAGGCCCTTTCAGAAATATATAGGAATCATAAATTAAAGAAATTTTTCTGCATTTATACTTAAATTTATCTAACAAAGAATGAGAAACTTATAAGCCAAAGGTGCATTATCCACTCACTTTTACGTTAAAAATATTTTTTTAAAAAATATTTTCGGCAGAATTTACGTCAAACAGTAGTCCTCCCCCTCCCCTTCAATTTTCACAAGGTTGCAAAAAGGGACCGAAAAGTGACAAATCAAAGCAAAGAAAAATTTAATTAATAGAAATAAGTGGAGAAAATAAGTTCTAATACATGACACGTGACTTCAGTGGTTAGTTGTTTGCTTCGTAAGAATTGTTTTACAGAAGTGGAGATTCGAAGTAGAATAGCGCAAAAGTTAAAATGCGCATGGAATTGACGTATATTTGTTTATAGTGAGTTTTCGATATTTACTTTTGTTGCTTAAAAAAGTATACTCTCTACTAAAATTGTCACCAGAAATAATAATAATGCTATTCAAAATTCAGTTAATCTAAAAATTTCATCCAACTCTCATAATTTAATTCAAAACTTAACTAACTTGAAATTATTCCGCATGATATCTTTAAAATAATAAAAATTAAAAATAAAATAGGGGAATAAAATCTACATATAGAGAGAGCAAAATAAAAATATTTACTCATTTAGTATGTTTAGAGAGGTGCGATATTGATGATGATCGATATTGTTATTTCCTGCAAATATGTTAATAAATTCTTTATTAACATATTTGCAGAAATAACTTTATCGATCATCATCAAACTGCTAACAATCCAGCAGACCAAACTCTACTCACTTCTAAATGGCTTAGCCAATCAACCATCTGTGAATAATCATGTCTAATCCCCATACCTGAATAGGACATAACGCTACCTACCAACAAAAAACGTCCGCGCACCTCTCTAAACATACTAAATGAGTAAATATTTTATTTTGCTCTCTCTCTCTATATGTAGATTTATTCCCCTATTTTATTTTTAATTTTTATTTTCTTCTTTCTTACTGAGCAAGCCATTTCTCTTATCATTTACCTCCAAAGGAACCATCAAGATAGAGGTGTATGGAGACCAACTCTGCCAAAAGGCCTCAATAACGTCAAGCTATGTGTAAGTTTACGTCTATTATACGATACGCAGTTGTGCAGAATTTAAGGGGATGGCTTCCCTTCATCACTCATCGATGGCGGTCTCTTGCCTAAATCAGGGAACCATCGATATTTGAAAAATTTCAAGGTAATTTGTTTGTGAAAAATCGCCAATCTTCCAAGCAAACAAAAGTTTCAAAAGTGACATGCCGTGTTAGCATCCTTTGTCAATACTTTTGTGTTACATGTTATTTGATCCTTTTTTCACATTGTCACAGCTATAATGCAATGAACGAGGAAGAGTATTGTAGAATTTTATAATTTAATTCTTTCAGTTAAACAATTTTACATAAAAAGGAAAATGCAATATTTATAATGTTACTCTCATCAACGAAGCATCTGGTATTAGGGCATTACCTTTAAATCTATTTCGTTGTTCTTCTTGATTTAGTTAGTTATAAATTAATCGTTTCCATATTTTCTACACCGAAATATTTCCCTTAATTTTAAAAAATAACCTTAAATTTCACTTATTTTTTTAATAACATAATATTTCCTTAACAAATTTACACATTGTAAGGTGTTTCATTCGTGGTCTGGATGTAGATAAGCGCAGGCTTTAGATATACACTCAATTAATGTAAATACATTAATTTTTTTTGTTCATTAGAACAGATTTAAAAATTGTTAACCTTAAATTTTGGCTGTTTGATTATGTTACATCAATAAGGCATCAAAATATATTGTTAATATTAAATTATCTCATATCGGGACATCAAGTAACAACAGAAATGAGGCATGGATGTTTGTAGTGGTTTAAATAATTTTCAAGACATAGATCCTAGTCTAATGTGACTGTAGACCGTTGTGTGGGACTAACAACCCTACCCTATAAAAGTCAGCGACACGGCCCTATAAAAGTCACAACAAATGCTGCCCAGCCTTTCTCTCCTTCCATGACACCACACGTGTTCTTGGACTCTTTCACGTGTAAGAGATCATGTCTGTCCGCATTGAAGTAGAGCTTTCCTACACAAGTTTCATTTGAAGAAGCACATGATAAAATGTATCATAAAAAATAGCTGATGAATGCAAGTCATATACTAATCTGGAAACTCCCTCCCAGACCTTAGTGATCGCACAAATAAATGCAGTTAAATAGTCGCAAAATATCAACAAAATTTATATTTAAAAAAGTGTAATTTGATCGTTCATTAATATTTCACTAACACAAAAATGTTTTCCTTCCTTCCATACTAACTTAAAAATGCATTATTTAAAAAAAAATGTATCTTGTAAAGGTATTATATGAGAAATTTCTCTCCGAATTCCTGCCTGTTCATATTCCAAATATTATTTTTTAAAGTTATAAAAACATGGAAACAGGTCCAATTTTCTGAAATTAAAAAAAAAATCTGAGAATAATTGTAATTATTCAGTGCAAACAACGTTTTTTGGAAAGGAGTTATTCTAGATTAGGTTTTTCACTAACAGTTCCTGCATTTTAACAAATGCCTCATAACCACTATTTAATTTTTTTTTTGAATATTAATTTTTAATGTTTGCTTTGAGAATTTAACCATCTTGGTATTTTTTCGAAAGAATACAGTTTTTTTTTTAGAGAAAATGTAATTTTTAAAATTTTACATGTTAATCGTATTGATTTATTTCAAATTTACAGTACAATTTTAATTATTAAAAATAATGATTAGTTTTCTATCAATTTACATTATTGCTCTTGTTTCGTATAGGTATATAAATATTTTTATTTGTTTGTATTAGTAATGTTGTAAGCTTTTAGTGTTCTATATTAAGTTAGCCATTTAGTGTTCTATATTAAGTTATTCTTATAGTATTGTTTCAAGTTAATTTTATAGTATTGTGCTTCAAGTTAATTTTATGGTAATGCGTTTCAAGCTAATTTTATGGCATTGTACTTCAACCTAATTTTATGTCATTGTGTTTCAAGCTAATTTTATGTCATTGTGTGTCAAGCTAATTTTATTGCATTGTATTTCAAGATAATCTTTTATTGTTGTGTTTTCAAGTTAATCATTTTGTGATGTTTCAAGTTAATGATTTTGTGATGTTTCAAGTTAATCATTTTGTGATGTTTCAAGTTAATATTTTAGTGTTGTGTTTCAAGCTAATATTTTAGTGTTGTGTTTCAAGATAATCATTTAGTGTATATTTAATGCTAATATATCAAATAAAATGTGGATTAATTTTCTAAAGAAGTAAGCATAATTCATTATTAATTCAAACATAAATAAATTTATTCAAATATGAAACATATTTTTGTGAAATAAATTTACTACAAACGGATAAACGACTCTAAAATAATTCTCAATAATTTACATATTTTATTCTAAAGATTTTTTTCATTAAATTTTAATAATATATTTCCATTTAATTTTCAAAAATGTAGTACACCTTACTAAATAATTTGTTTCAATGCATTAAATGCAGCAGTTTTTTTTTTTTTAAATAAAATAATAATTATGCTTGTTTTTTATAATTTAAAAGGAAATAGAATCATTTACTTCTAGAATAATATTTTAATTGTAAATATGTTTAACAAAAAAAAAAAAAAAAAAAAAAAAAAAACTTAGCGAAAAATCTAAAGAACAATTTTCATAACAATGTTTAAAAACGCAAATAAAACATTTCATTTTAAGTGAATATTTGTCATCTTTTAAAAATAAATCTAATCGAAACCTTAATTTAGTTTTCGATTTCAAATTTTTGTTTATATATTGTCTTGTTATTTTATATAATCTTGTTATTGTACTCAGTGTGACATTGTATTAAGAAAAATTGTGAAAAAATTTATAATCTTCGCAGTGTCATCTTATGTTTTGGAAGCTGGTCTTAAAGTATAGCTTTTAGAGCTGTAATTATCTGTTTTATTAAATAAAATACCTCAATATTAGCAATTTGTAAAAAAAAAATATTAAAGTCGACATTTCAAGTTGGCAGTTTAATTTTCATCTTTTATACTATAATCCTCAATGCAGACGATGGATTTTAAGCCGTGTTAAAAAAATATTAACAAGAATCATAATTGTCAAGAAAATCTGAGGTAAAATCACAATTTAATTATACAACAACACTAATAACGGATAAAACAGGTGCTAGATTGAGTTTACTAGTTATGAACATTGTAGGTTATTAGATTTATACCGTTAAATAACCATATAACATTCAATCAACTACTTAGAATGTTCACAAATATTTAGGAAATATAATTTGACGTCTAAGACGGTTGTAGGTTGACGGAGCTCCTTGGTTGCTAGGTAACCGTTAGCTCCTTCTTTGCATAAGAAAGGGAAGTTACCGCATTAAAAATAAACACTTAATAGAGAATAATAAATGCAGAAAAGAAGTTTTTTTCAATAAAGTATTTAATAATTATTAATTATAATTTAATAATTAAAATGATGAAGTAAAAAGAGGATTTTGAAGAATTACAAACTGAACGTAGTTTGAAAGAGAACTTAAATAAAAAAAAATAAAAATACTTACAAAGGTTAATCTAACTCAAAAAGGAGTTCAAGTTAAAAATAACAAAAACATTTCACAGCAGTCTGTTAACAGAGTGAAATGGTAATGATGGGGAAAATCTGCCAATCGTACAAGTTCAGTTGCAAGTGAACAATTAAATATAATTTAAAGAATATCTTGGGCAGTTTTTTACAATTAATCATAAATAAACAGTAATAAACATGAATGATATAAATCATGTTGGACTACCTATCTTTAAGATGAAAATTTTTATCGCTATAATATTTTTTTTTATTCCGTTTAAATTTTAAACAAAGCTTCAATATTAAATATTGATAGAAGCTAGCGGCTGCTTCGCAGCCAAGGTGTTTCGCACCAAGGCAAATCCTCAATATTAAATATTACACCTTAATGGGACCCTAATTTGTTTTATTGTGAAAGGAAGACACATAATTTAAACTGCTGAATATAATGATATATATAATTAACAATAACTTGTATAACAACATTACAAGAGATGAAAAAAAAAAAAAAAAAACAATAAACTCGCAAAAAAAAAAAAAAAAAAAACAATATTAAATACTTCAACTATGTTTTTAAATGTGTAATAACCTAATAAAATTCGATGCAACAATACAGAATTATTTTTTTTTTTTCCAATTTCAGATTATGAACAGTTGCTGCAATAAAAAGAACAACGAAAAATAAAAAAGAACAGAGAATACAACAAAACATGCTGCAACAGAGTTCATTAATCTAGCATATCTCTAGCCTCCCAATATTGCTCGGCGAGAAAAGTCTTGCTCAGAGCAGGACAGTGAAATAGATGCGTGGAGTCCATGGCCTCTCCAGAGATGCATATCGGGGAAGGAACAATTTTGAGTCTGTAAACATGTTTTCGCAGGCAGTCTACGCCTTGGAAAATTGCATAGATTTGGGATGGCATTCTTCCAGGACTTTTGGGAAACACGGTTATAGAGGTCTTCTTGAGCGCGGTACATTAGCTGGAATAAGTTGGTAATTATTTCATTACATTTCTGAACTGAGAGTAGGTTTAATAGTAGACCACTTAAGCCAGACTAATGCTTCCTATGTTTACCCCAAGTATGGAAGGCAGATGCTCCAGCCAAGCAAGGATGCAACATGAACCAGACAAACTCCTTCTCACCTACAGCGCCAGCGGCAGCGCCATTAACAGAACTGTGACCAATTACAATAATTCAAGAAAGTATTGTACGACAAATAAAGGTAGGAGAACCTCAACATACCGTAGAACATCCCTACTACTACTACATTACACCACATCACTTTGCCTAAAGCTGAGTTGTCCCTTTACAGTTTGGGAATGATCAAACAACTTATAAAAGGCTAAACACTAGTGCTACAAGTATGTGTAAAATCCTTTATTATAACACTTGCATTAATCGTGTATGGTAATTTGCTATGAATTTGCATATGTCTCTTCAAATCTGACAAACGTTTGAATGCTTTACCGCAAGCCTTACAATCATAAGCTCTCATACCTGTATGCGTAAGCATATGCCTCTTTAATTCATATCTATATTCGAATGCTTTCTTACGTACTCCACAAACGTGAGGTTTTCCTTTTGAGAGAGTTACGTTGTGCCTCTCAAAGACTTCTTCGCTTTTAAATAAAATTCTGCACTTTTACAACAATAAGGCTTTTCTGTACGATTTCTCTTATATTGATTGAGGTTACCCTTCTGTCCAAATGCTTTCCGACAATATTAGCAAACGGGAGGTATTTCTCCGGTATGAACCAACTGGTGTCTTTTGAATTCACTCAAATACTTAACTGCTCTCTCACAATGATGGTTGTTTTACGCATCAAATCGATATATAACATTTTTATTTTTTAATACATCTTGTAAAAATCTTTTTTTGACGTTCGTCCACATGTTTCGATGTATCTAAACATCTGAACGAAAGTATCAGGAAATAGAAATGAAAAAAGATGCGCACCAAATAAAAGTTAATAAACTCTTTTACTTATAAATATTAGTGGTAATGAGAGTAGGAAACTCTTTTTATTTCTTACTCCTTTTATCTGAAGAACATAGATTGACTTGCAAAACCTGGCAGTTATTACATTACGTTTCTGGACTGCTGCCACAATGATCCCACAACACCAGCTGTTTAAACCATCAAATCGATATATAATATTTTTTTTTTTCTTTATTTTTTTCATACATCTTCTAAAAATTTGTATTGACATTTCGCCGCATATTTCCAAGTAGCTAAACATCTGAACGGAAGTATTCGAAAATATTAATGAAAGAAGGTACGTACCAAATGAAAATTAATAAACTATTTTGCTTATAAATATTAGTGGTAACGAAGATAGGAAATTCTTTTTTATTTTTAACCCATTTTATATAAAGAACATAAACTTCGAAAGGATGGTAGCTGTTACATTATGTTTCTGAACGCAGTGTAGGTTTCAAAAAATCCGTCCAGTTAACCGAGAAAAACATTTCCTATGTTCACAACAAGAGATGTTATTTTCTTTTTACAAGGTAGGTTTATTCAGTCCTACTCCTAATGCTATGGATTCATATTAGATCGGGACCTACGGTTTGAAGTGAATACTGAACAATTACAAACATCCATGGCATCGCGGGGACTCGAATCCGAAACCTGTATTACCGAGCGCGGCCGGATTGCCGATTGGCCAGCGCACTGGATTTTAGTATCACGGGTTTCAGGTTGCAATATTGGTGGCGGCATGAATGCTTGTGTGTGGTTCGGAATCCACGTTAAACTATAGGTCCCCAGCCTATTTAGAATAAAGTGTGTGTTCAAAGTGACCGTAGAGTGACAAACCAAATCAAACCTGTAGTTCCGAGCGCAAGAGCTGGAAGTCAGAGTCAGACTGGACCAAAGCCAGTCTCTGCTGGGAGTTGTTCTTCCTAAACTACTGTGGCACTATCATTAACCCATCCAGTGATCAACAAGGTTTTAATTTCATCCTACAATGAAAATGGGACTGCAAAGTAATTTTTAAAAATGATTTTTAAAAATGATTTTTTTTTTTTAAAAACATGCATAATTTTTGAAAATTTTATTTTACAGAAAAGAAAAAAAAATTACATGACGTGTATTTTATTAAAGCGTATTTTTGCTATTCTAGCAAATATTTATAAACCTAAGCCAGGAATTGAATGGAGGCGGAATTCCAGCTGGTATCAGGAGTAGAGAGTCCGCCAAACAATTGCGACCCTTTACTGGAATTTTGTGTACTATGATCTTTTTTATTATTGGTGACTTGATGGAGTGCCTTGGTCGCGCAACGACCACACCTCCACTTGGCGAATGGTGAACAGTGACTGGTGGTCGAGCCCTTTGCCAATTGTAAGAAAAATTAAATAAATCAGAGAAGGAATAATAATTTCTAACATCAGAGAACAAAAACATTACAATTAAGACAGAAAGTCAAAGTTACAAAAGAAGAGTAAAAATACAAAAAAAATCATCCCATAAGCAAAAATATTAAAAAATTAAAGGAATAAGCACTGATGATAAATCCAATAACAAAATGCAATAAAAAGAAAAATATTAACGAGGCTACAGCGAAACCAAAAAAAATCTCCAGAAAGGAGGAAATTATTTGTTAATGTTAAGAGTATAGCGAGGTCTTTTGCGATTTCTGGGTAGAGTGACGTCATAGTCGTATATTTTTAAATCATTTAGAACAGGGTTAGTGGATCGGGAAACGGAGTCATAAAAGTTTTTGCAAGTTTCTCGACGAATGCGCGGAAACTAGGAATATCAAGAGAGTGCCGAATATCATTATTTCTGAAATACCAGGGTGCATCAGAGATCATACGAATAATTTTATTTTCGAGTCTTTCGAGCACGAGAAAGTTGCTATTGGCTGTAGAACCCCAAACTGACTCGCATATGCAATGACAGGTCTAAGATAAGAAAGGTAGATTAATTTTTTTAGTTCAATTGTTAGTGAGGAATTTCTACAAATTACGGGGAAGAGTTTTCTTAATTGATTATTGAATTTAGTGCGTAGATAATTAATATGCGATTTATATGTTAATTTGCTGTCAAGTATTATGCCAAGGTATTTAGTTTCTTTGGACCAGGAAATATTAGCATTATAAATAGTTACGTTAGGGGAATTAGTTTATTTTTCCTGGTGAATAGCACTGCTTCAGTTTTCGAGACATTAAGTTTTATTTTCCAGTTAATGAGCCAATTTTCAAGCGTGTGTATGTAGTTTTGTAAGTTTTTCCTGATTATGTTTATGTTTCGCCCCTGTGTGATAATAGCAGTATCGTCCGCGTAAAGTGTTAATTTAATTTTGTGATCTTGTGGGATGTCGTTGGTGTATATGTTAAACAAAAATGGTCCCAAGATCGAGCCCTGAGGAACACCGGCAAGGATATGACAGTTTTTAGAATCAGTGTTATCTACAGAAACAACAAAATTTCTGTTTGTAAGATAATTGTGTATGGTACGGATTAAGTAGGTAGGATATTGATATTTTATCATTTTATATATTAAACCATTGATCCAAACACGATCGAACGCCTTAGCGACATCCAGGAAAACTACTGCAGTGTCGAGTTTCCATGAAAACCCTTCTGAAATATTTTCTGTGAGATTATAAAGTTGATGCGTAGTTGACAAGTTTTTGGTAAACCCGAATTGCTGCGAAATTAAAATGTTAAGTTTATCAGATTCTTCATTTAGGATGTTAACAATTACGCGTTCAATTAGTTTACTTAGGCAGGAGAGTAGAGAGATCGGTCTGTAGCTGTTAGGAGAGGTTGGATCTTTGCCGGGTTTAAGGATTGGAAGAATGCGAGCAGTCTTCCAATTCTTAGGAAAGTGATTAGTAGAAAGGATAGCATCGGTTATTTTGCAAATTTGTAGAACTATTTTAAAAGGAATATTTTTGAGCATTTTGTTAGTAATACGATCTAAGCCAGGGGTTTTACCGATTTTAAGATTAGTGATGCAGTTTATTATGAAGGAAGCTTTAGTGTTGGGAAAATCATCGTTATTGTGAGGTTGGGCGAAAAAGGAAGTAATGGTGTTTTCTACTTCAGTTACAATGTTAGTGTTGTTAGTTTCATTTTCTTTAAATTGATCCTGTAAAGTCGTAGCTAAAACTTCAGCTTTATCAGTGGCTGTTGTAACAGTGGATTGCGAAGTTTGGAGAGAAGTTATTTTAGTCCTTTTTTTCCTAAAGTTTTTACAGAAATTCCACATGGATCCATCTTCAACATTGACGGTTTGCAGTTTGCGATCCCAACAGTCATTTTTATATGTGGCAATTGCTCTACGTAAGATATTTTGATGATGATTATATAGATTTTTACTATGAGGATCGCGATAAATTTGCCAGTATTTACGAGCGTTATTACGGTTAGTGATGAGTATTTTAATTGGAGGGGGTAAATAGGTACGGTTATTAGTAGTAATAGGTTTAGAAGCAGCATTATGGGCAGAAAGGATTTTATCAGTTAATTCAGAGATAGCATGTTCAATATCAGAAGGATTAGTTAATGGGATGGGAGAGTAGATGAAATTAGCATCAAGAATATCCGAGAATTTAGACCAGCAAGTGGTGACACTAGAACTAATGTTAAAATTTAGATAATTAAGCTTATAATCAATAATAACTGGGTTATGGTCTGAGGAGAGCTCATCGAGTGAGGAAATAGAATGAGTGAAGTGAAAATTGTTAGTTACTACAAAATCAATGATAGATGTGGTGTTAGTTCCAATTCTAGTAGGGGTGTTAGGTGCAATGATTTCAACATTAAAGTTAGAAGCATAGTTATAAAGAGCATTGCCAGTACTATTTTTATTGTGACATCCCCATGCAGTATGATGCGCGTTAAAGTCGCCAGCCAGAATGACGCTATTGTTAAGTGAGAAAAGAGTGTTAAGATCAGTATTAAGGTTAGTAGTAGCAATGCCGTTGGGAACATAAACAGAAGCTATTGTGAGAGGGGGAAGATGAGGAAAATTGAGAGAGACTATTGTGGATTTGATCCCGATGAGTTGAGGAGTAGGAAATAACGAGTGAGGCAAAGAGTTTTTAATGAATATACCAGTGCCGCCAGAAACAGGATTTTGTGGACCATCATTGCGGTAAAAAGTGTACCCCATTAAGTATGGTGTCTGTGTGTGCTTAAGGTGTGTTTCCTGAAGCAGTACTAAGTCTGGATTATAGTTATTAACAAAAGCAGTGAAGTCAAACATTTTAGTCCATAAACCACAAGAATTCCAATGGCAAATGCGGAGTCCAGAAATCAACTGGGTCATTACGGAGCATTGGTGGGGGTTTGAGATGCCAGGCCATTAATGAATACCTGGAGCTTGTCGGCTTTATTGTTGGCGTTACTTAATTGATGGAGAAGTCCATCCATGTCATTTAAACTGGTGAATAAAGAAATGAATTCCTTCATTATGAGGAGAGATTTTTGAATAAATTGGGCGTGGTTTTGTAAGCTCAATAGTGGTCCCAGTTGATTTTGGGTGACATCAGTAAAATTAGAGTTAGTATTGATTGGTTGTGGAGTAATATTCTTAGCAGCCGCGGCATAGGAGAAGTTAGGTGTGACCTGTCGTGCAGGGGTGAATTTTGGAATGGTAGCGTATTTGGTGGAATTAGTCTTAATCTTGGGAAATTTCGCACATCCCCGCCAGGCAGCAATGTGTCCTGACTCACCACAGTTGATGCATTTGGGTATTTCCAGTTTTCTTGAAGTTGACAGTCCTTATGAGAATGTTCCTCTCCACATTTAAGGCATCTAGCTTTAAAACCACAATTACTCGAACTGTGATGAAAAAAGTTACATTTGTAACATTGTAGGGTGAGAGGACGTTTGTTATACTTTTCAACAACAATGGATAGATAGAGTAATTTGGTGAGCTGAAAGATTTCATTATTTTTATTTGACCGAGCGAAAGTAACCTGAAAAATTGGTAGGGGTTGTTTATCCTTAGCCCTGGTTAATTGTACTACTTTTTCTACGATGAAATCTTTTTCAGCAAGCGCTTCCTTAATTTCCTCAGTGGGGGTGTTCTTTGGAAGGCCTTTAATAACCGCTTTGAGGGGTCGAAGAAATTTTGGCGTTATTACGAAATACTCAATTTCATGCTGATTAAGATAACGAGTAATTTCCCTATGTTGATCTTCATTGTTAGGGAACATTTTCAACATCTCCCTGCTAATTTAACATTCACATTACCATCAAATTCTTGATCGAAACGTTTAAGCATTTCGTTTAAGTTTGATTTCGGCTTAACCATAATAGGAGGCATTTTTCTCACAATTTGGACGGGTTCCTCTACTTCAACATTATCATCAGTGCTCAAGGTATCAAATTTGTTAGCAGTCTTAACAGAATTTTGAGTGCTAGGGATGAAGCTTGCTTTTGCAATACGTTTTTTATTGGGAGTTTTAAACTCTTGGGCTGCATTAGTTTTATCATTTTGATTGGTTAGTTCGTTAACAGGTCTTTTGGATTTTTAACATTACTATGATGAATATTACAATTGGCAAGAGGACAAGGAACTCGACTCACCCATTCCGCCAACAGTTGGCGCTTTTGCATCAGATTAGCGTTCATCTGATCATAATCCCTTTGAAGGTCAGAGTTCTTGGTTGTGGCAATAATATCGTCCAGAATCTTCATTTCCTTCTTTGCAGTAACTAACTGCCGACACGTATCCTCTGGGGAAGTTGTCTTTGGCACATTCGCTTCAGCTCCCAGCAATGGTACTCCCTCCGGGGTATAACAACCGTCGGTCACTTCCATCTGCATCATGCTTGCAACACCAGCAAAAATACTCATCACATCATATACAATGAAAATAGTTCAACTAAAGTCACAAGATTGTAAGTATCAAGGCAAAATTCAATCACCGAAATAATATACTTCGAAGAACCTCAAGGATCCAAGACCAAATATCAACTTTCAACTCAAATAAAAATCGCTTAAGACAAAATATATCACCAATCAAAGGCAGACGTTTTGAAAAAAACATCAAACAAAACTTTAATCAAATATCCAGGTTATTCTTATAACGTATGTCTCATCATCAAATTCTTCTCATGCTCGGAAACCTTTGTTATTTTTTATATTGTTTGAACCTAATATTTCAAAGAGAAAAATAGTTTGTAGTGGTGCTTCAAAATGATTGCATGACGCAGCTTAAAATAATGTAATAATGCAGAATGAATTATATTTCTGTTTCAAACCAAGTTTTATCTAATCATATATTTATTCACCTAGTTTTAGCAAAGTGAAACTGCAAGTTATCAGAGGATAGTTTAGAATCGAAATCTAAAGTGAGTCATAAGCGCAGATTATCATCCCAGCTTATACTATAAGAAAGTAAATTAAAATATCATTTCGCAATTTTTGTTTTATAATTCATTTCGTGTATTGAAAGTGTTGGCCTAGAGCGTTAAGCAGAATAAAATATTTCTCTACCTTTCATCCAAATCAAACTGAAGCAATCAACTTCCCAACTGCAAACGATAATGTTTTTGAATTTTGTAAGATGGTTTTGTTTAAAAATAATTTAATTTCCAATGAGAAAAATTTAAAAGTGATACTAAAAATTTTTTTGACAATACACAGAAAGTTGAATGTTAACAAATTTGAAAATTATTAAAGACTATAAGAGAAGTTGCTCATCCATGATTTTTAGTATTCATGATGAACACTCCACAATAAAAATTGTATATCGTTTCAATATCCGTAACATGTGAATGACAAAGTTTCATACTATTTCCAATGTATGCAAATTGAAAAAAAAAAATCATATTTGCCGTTAAAACTCATAAATATATTTGTTACTGTAACACTTTTTTTTATATGAATAATTACATTCTTTTGAATATGATATTATAAAATGTCTGAATACATAACAGTTAACAAGACCCCTATTTGATTTATTTCATTTTGGTGAGTTTAATATAAGTAAATCTGATGAGATTTAACATATGAAACGACATGCCACCGCCAGTATTCGAACCTGAAACCTGTGATATCAATGGCCAGAACGATAGCCACTTGGTCACCAGGCCGCTTCGCTTTGAAGGAGATTAGTACTAATAATAAATATGATTATTGAAACCTGTATTTCAAATGAGCGATTAGTAGGTCACTTTGTTGCATATAATAAACTGTCAAATAAGATTAAATGCCTATAAACATGAAGGAAAACAATTTTCTACAAAATTTCTTTTATTCGCTACTTGTGGAATATTTTAGGTATGCGTATCACTTAGAATAAATTCTACACATTGACATACGCGGCAGTAAACTAGAATATTCACACTGTTTAGAGTTATTTTGCCAATCTAAAGCACAGTTTTCAAAGTAATAATATTATAAACAGTTTTCTTGAGGTTAATTTACAATTAATATTCAATAGTTTTTAAGTAAATGTCCTTTGTCTTTTCTTTAATATAAACATTTATTTCAAGAATTGCTGCAATTAATCTATTGGAATCTATTGGTTAATGTGCATTATTTTTTTTTTTGAAATTAAATTTAAAACTGATAATAAATCTATACAAAAAAAAATCTAGATTTAATTCTATAAACTTCGTGAATCCATTTAGTATAATATACAAATATAAAATATAGTTGACGAAAATTTCTCATTTAAATACTTTTAATTATGTTAGAACTAATAATACATTACACTCCTTTCTTCAGAAAATGTATTTATTTTGTTTGATACATTAAAAACAAATTTAAAACTACACAAATTTTAAAATGGAAACAAATTTTTTAGTAAATTCATATAATATTAATTTTATGAATTAACTAAAAAATTGTAAACTACAAATAACATACAAAATTGTAAACTACAAATAACACTAAATAAATTTTAAGCTAACAACATTAATAATACATACAAATAAAAAAATTAAAGTGAAAAAATTCCTTGAAAATTAAAATCTCCAAAAAGGAATTAAAAATTATTTTTTTAAAATACTAAACAATAATCATGCGGCATTTTTTTAAATACTGGTCCATTGTTGAAAAAAAATCATATCGAGTATGCTTTCTTATCAAATCATGTTAACACTGGACAATTAAAAAAATTGTTCCCAGATTTATTTAATTTAAGAAAGTAAAAACTTCTGTGGTGTTGATGCTTACTTTTTGTTTATGAAAGTTAAAATTTCTTTTTTCATCTGTGTCTTCACATGAGTTTTGGGACGGGTCTCCAGAGGAGTGTTTCACTAGCAGTTTCCGGTGTATTTTCACAATGAATTTTCATGTGCCTCTTCAAATTGCACTTGTGTTTATATGCCTTTTTGCACACCTGACAAACATGAGCTTTTTCTTCTGCATGAGTTTCCATGTGCCTCTCTAATTCACTTATGCATTTGAATTCTTTGTTGCATACTTCACAAGTGCGAGACATTTCTTTTGTATGAAATATTTCGTGTCTCCTCAAATCTTGTTCGCTTTCGAATGGTTTGTTGCACTCCATACAAAAGTAATGACTTCCTCTGTGAATTTCCAGATGATACTTCAAGTGACCCTTGTGCGAAAAGGCTTCGCCACAGTCATGACAAACGTGAGGTTTATCTCCTGTATGCATCCTCTTGTGTGCCTCTAATTCAGCGGATGACTTCAATGCTCTCCCGCAATAGGAACACACGTGAGGCAGGTTTGGGTGTTGCTGATTGCAATGTTCTATTAAATCGTCCAGAAGTTGAAATAGTGTTCCGAATACAGTGCATATCAGGATTTCTGTGGTAGAGAAAGTATTAGAAGTAGACATATTTAAGAGCAATATGGCTCGGAAAAGTTTAAAATATTATTAGCTAAAGGCAGATAGGATGGTTACTTTTTTATCTTCACTGACAAGTTTACGAAGTGGCCATTTGACTAACGTTGAGTTTCAACCTTTAACTAATATGTTTTATAAAAACAGAATATCTATTTTTAATAAAGTACTGTTGCCAATTTTTACTGCAGTTCTTTTTGTTGCCAATTTTTACTGGTTTCTTTTTGTTGCCAATTTTGGTTTCCTTAAAATCACACGCACTACATCAGGTCATATGATGTTCTTAGGATGTTCTGAATTTTGCATACGGAAATAGAAATGCACACATCTGTTAAATTCAAACCAATGAATTTTCTTAAAAACTGTCACGTGAGTTAGAACTAGGCCACAAATCCGTCAAACAAACAAATCGGATAAAAAATATTCTTTGGTTGCACAATGCGGAAGAAATGTAATTTCGGAGTGGTTTAGATACAAGAAAATAATTTTTAATAACACAATATCAAAAGTAAATTAATATGAAATTTCTTGATAACATTAATCATAAATTTATTATCGGCTAAATTATTCTTAATTTTAAAATATTTAGTCCATAATGCCTTTCGAATTTTGAATATATTTTAATATATTTAATTATTTTGAATATATATTTTTTAGGAAATTCAATCGAAAGACGAGGTCCTATATTTTAAGTTTCACATTAAAATATATTTTTTCAAATCTCAAAATAACCGGAGTACTCGAGAATACAAGGGAAGAATTTTCATTCTTTGATGTATTGTTTGAGTTTCGAACAATAACACACGTAAAGAAATATATGCGTTTGTGCTTTCCGAGCTAACTCTATAAAAATAAGTAAAGGAAAATAGATTTGCTGTAGAAATTTTGGAAACGATTAAGAGCTGACTGGCTAAATCAATTAGAATAACAAAATAAATTTAAAGGTAAAATCAGATGCTCGTTGACGAGAGAAAGCAGGATAAATATTACATTTTCCTTTCCATGTAAAATTCTTAAACTCAAGGAATTTAATTAAAAAATTCTACAATAATCTCCATTGTTCATTGCCTTATAACAGAGATGATTGAAAATAAGAGGGATTAAAAATTACAAAACACAAAAGCATAGATAAGAGATGCGATCACGGGATGTCACTTTTGAAACTTTTGTTTGCTTGGAAAATGGGTGCTTTTAATAAGCAAGTTAACTTAAAATTTTTCAGATGTCGATGGTTCCTCCGATTTACACAAGAGACCGCTATCGATGGGTGATGAAGAGAAACTGTGTCTTTAACTTCCGCGTATCATATTATACAGCGTAAACCAACTCTAAGCAACAGAAGCAAATTCCGAAAACTCACGCTAAACAAATATACGTCAATTCCATACGCATTATAACTTTCGTCCAATTCAACTTCGAATCTTGACGTCTCTTGAAACAATTCTTACAAACAAATAATGAGGTTACGTGTCATATTCCAGGACCTTATTGTCTCCACTTATTACTGTCAAATAAATCCTTGTATACTGGGTTTAATTTGTCATTTTCGTCACTTTTTGCACACTTGAGAAAATTACAGGGCCTGCTGTTTAAAAAAAAATAGATTTTACAGAAAAGTTTTGAAAAATATTTCAATTTGTAAAAATATATTGATAATCCACCGTCGTTACCACCTTTGAAGTTTATTTGTCGTTTTTTTTAGGATTAGTTTTATGGAAAATTGCATAAAGAGTTCTCTAATTTTGGATTTCTATATATTTATGAACCTTCTAATTAGTTTATTGAATGTTATTTGGATAATTAATGGTATGTGCCCATAGTCTTACTATGCAATTATTACTCCAACAATATAATTCACTTCTTATTTGTTGCAAACATCGGAAGGTCCACGTGCCTGATTTCATTTTTTTTTTTGTAGAGTTATATTTTAATTTTAAATCTTACTTTAAAATTAAGCATGAATCTCGATGGTGTTTCAAATGTTTGGTGAATTTATCCTTTTAAAAATATAAATGCTATTAAACGATATCTGCATTCAATTAAGCTGTCTTATTCGTCAAAATCCCGCAATAATAGATTTAAAGATACATTACACAGACTAAATTAAAATAAATAAGCACAGAGTACAGAAATACATTTTTGTTGTCGCAAAGTTTTACTAAGCAATGTCGCTCTGTTAACAGAAATCTGGTAAAAAGGACTTTACTAAAGAACACTTTAAAATAGATATAACTATAAAATTTTGCCAGGACATTTATTTTTAAAATAAATATAATTAAAAATTAGAAATATAAGGAAACCTTAAAATTTCGAGAACTTATTGCAATATAAAGCAATTTATGTAACAAATTTATTTTGTTGCAAACTATTTTTAAAATATGCTGTAAATATATTTATATTCATTTAAATAGTTACTTTAAAATTACTTTATTTAATGCAGCAAAAGTGAATATTTTGTAATATATATCGTAGCTTAAAATAAAATACATTTAAAAATTGTTAATTGTAATATATCTTACATAAATATACAATATATCAGTTAATATATTGAAAATTTACTTAATTCGTCAGTTAAAAATATTTCGATTGTAATAAAATTCTGGTTACAAATTAATCAGTGTTGCTAATGAAATTTTATAATCAGTTTGGATTGCTAGTAACTATATTCTCAGACATGTAGAAACATAATCTCTAATTTCCTAAAATTTATCGATGTTTTGTTATTATTAAACTACAAATAACATATTTAACTTGTTATTTGTACTTTAATAATTGTAAAGGAACATACATATGTGAAAAAATTTATAATCGCTGTACAATTGTTGCATATATATTTTAATTAGTGTAAATATATTAAATGAATATGATTGGAAAAAGGTTCTTGCAGAATAGCCTTTGTTGCACTAGTAAGGAAATACATTTGCATGCATCTGCAAAACATCAAATAATACTTAGTAAATAGTGCAAAGCGGATCAATATAAAAATACTTTTTGCATATTTAAAATTTTATTGAGAAATAAATTCAGATTAATTATAGCTTGTACAATATAAAAACCATTATTATATAAAAAACCATGATACAGTAAAACAATTCAGACAGTTGAACAACTCAAGTCAGGGCCTGAATGGCCGAGAGGCTAGCGCTCTGGCGCTCAGTACCACAGGTTTCGGGTTCGAGTCCCGGCGGTGCCATGGTTGTTTGTAGGGGTTCGGAATCCAATTTAAAAAGTAATAAGAATGAACAGACTACGGTCTAATAAAATCATAGAGTGTTGCGGGGGCAGTGTTACTCTGCGTCCGTGGCTTATCTTCAAGTTACACGCGCCCCTGGGTAATGCAAAGTGAGTACGTCTATGCAGCACTTGCCTTAAGGCATCCAAAGACCAAGCTGTCTGTGTTTGCCAGCTGCATTAGAAAGAAAAACAACTCAAGTTAAAAATACATTAAAACCATTTTTCAGTTTAAAACAATACTTATGCAGCATTGAATATAATGCTTATCTTTTCTTTAAAAACACAATTTTTCAATCCGATTGATGTGACGTTTTATACAACTCAATACGTTTCATCAATACATTTTCAACTTACACATGCAGTACAATCATAGCTCTCTTCAGAAAGAATTATTTTTTAAAATGCCAGTAGTATTTATAAAAATATTGTACAGAACAGGCGCAAGGATTTACATTTTTATATTTTTAAAATCGCAATTTCTATTATTACTCTGTTCATTCTATTAGGAATGTTATTTCCACGTTCGAGATATGTTTGACTATTTTTCAGTTGTGTTAGCAGAGTCTTCAGAAGTTGCAGATGAGCCTACTCAGAATTTGTCAGACTTCTCTGTGATACAAGTCCGCATATGTCTCTTCAAATCATATATGCATTTGTAAACTCTTCCACACTTCTCACAAACGTGAGCTCTTTCTTCAGAATGAGTTTTGTTATGTATGGTTAGTATTGACTTGTAACAGAATGTTCTATCACATTCTTCACAAATATAAGGCCTTTCTCCGGTATGATATTTTTTATGATCGTCCACATATTTCTCTCGGGCGAATTTGAATGTTTTCCCACATTTTTCACAAGCGTGACTCACATCTTTAGTGTGAACTTTCTTATGAGAGCTCAAATGGCTGATTTGATTAAATTTTTTTCCACAAGAGTTACAATCAAAAGGTCTCTCACCTGAATGAGTTCTCTTATGATTATCCAATTGACTCTTGGATGGGAACGCCATTTCACAGGATCCACACTGGTGACGCCTGTTTAGATGTTCTTTGGAGAAATGCTCATTTAAATCTCTTTGAATTTCGAATCGTATCCCACATAGAATGCACTTGAATGATTCTTCAGATGATGTCGTATTAGAAGAAGACATATTGAAGGCTTTGCAATAGAGATTAAATGTCTGACATTAAATGACAGTTGTCTTCGATACCTTAAGACAAGTGCTACACAGACGTTACTCACTTAGCACTACCTAGTAGTTTCGTGTAGCTTGAAGATAAACTACGGACAACAATTCTTCCGCAACGCTCTACAATCCTATTAGACAGGGTCCTATGGTTTAAAGTGGATTCCGAACAACTACAAACATATATGGCACCACCGGGACTCGAACCCCAATCCTGTTTTATCGAGCGCTAGTCACTCGGTCATTCAGGCCGCTATACATCATATATTGCTGAATGTTAAAATATGTATCAAATGTACCTGTAAGGAGAGAGAAACTTGGTGGAAAAAAAACATCGTACATTTCACCTATATTTTTATATTGTTCTCTTTGTTGTTTATATTGTGAACATCCCGAAGTCTTGAATTTAAAATTTCAACTTCTAATAGGAGCTGTACTTCACATAGTTAAATAATGACCAATCATATTATAATATTGATATAGTTTAACTTACTATGAGGGCTTTGATAAGGCTTACCATAATTTAACAATGCAAGTCTGAGAAAACACTTTCGAAAGATGCATTTGCTGATGTTTAACTATGTTATTCGCTGCTAGAATGGGAAATATGTTGCAGATGATTGTCTTCAACATAAATGTATCGTAAGGGGTAGAGTAAAGTGCTACCATGAACCCATATTTCGACAACCTATTTTTAAATGAGGGGCCTGATGACCGAGTTATTGGTATTCTGGCGCTTAGTGTCACAGATTTCGCATTCGATTTCCAGAGGTGCCTTGGATGTTTGTAGTGCTGCGGAATGCATTTTAAACTGTATGTAATGGTTTCAAGATTACTACTACTACAACACCACCCCATATCACTGTGCGTAGAGTTGAGTTGCCCCTTTACAGTTTGGGAATAATGTGTCTGAAAAGTCTGATTGGCCTTTGCGGCGCTCGACAATCCTATGAGACCGGTGCCAACGATTTAAAGTGCATTTCAAACCATTATAACCATCTATGGCACCGCCGGGACTCAAACCCGAAACCGAGTACCAGAGAGCTAGACTCTCGGCCATTCAGACCCCCGTCTAAGCAATGCAAATTTTGCTTTTCTGTGCTGAAACCTGTACCTACGAGTTCAAGTTAGATATGTCAGGATAGAAAATCGATGGCCTTATATTGAATATGAACAGTAAACTGATATCATTGCCACCAGTATCCATGGCACAATCGGGATTCGAACCCGAAACATGTGGTTTCGAGCGCCGAACGCTGGCCATTCAGCCATTAGGCCAGATGGTCTAATATGACTATAAGAGCGTTGAGCTTATGGCTGACAACCATCCCCGAAAAAAAAAACTTCTCCTGTCTCGAAATCTGCTAGTAGGCTGACAGCTTTAGCCCACCATGGGGATGATCCGCCAATGAAGGAGAATTTTAAATAAGCATCTCTGCTTTTCGTCCTTCTGTTCTCTATAGGCATGCAAACAGGTTGGCATTCCAACTGAGAGGTCTCACGTGCCAGATCCGAAGAAAACGCGGAATATTGCAATTTGGCTTCTCATGTGACATTTGGAATCAGTCTGCTCTCTGACAGGAATGCATCTCGCTATGCACCACGATCGCTGTGGTCAAAGAAATATTTAAATGTCCATAAAACAATCATTTGTTTGACAGTATTTTTCAGAACTTAAGAACAATAATATTTATAAATAAGCGCTTTTATTTTTGGAAGATTTCTGTTTTTATTCTAAAATGAGGAAGAATCCCGATCATTTTATTTTTTCAAATCACATTGCCAATGATGATTTTTTTTTTTTTTTTTTTTTACTAAAATAAAAATTTTATGTTATAGAATGCAGAAATACGCTTTATTATAAAATTATTATGCGATATCACACATTTTATAAAAACTTGGTGAAAAATGATTACTGAATACTTTCTTAAAGTAGATAAAAAAAATTATGACTGAAAATTATTTAATTTTTATTACTGAACAAATTTTTAAAAATTAATATGATGATTAAATATTAGAAAGTTAAGCAAAACATTTTATAAAATTATTTAACTTTCGAAATTTTGAAGCAATTAAAATAATTTATGAAATAAATTTTTTTCTTAGGAAATCTAGTCGTTTTAAATTATTCTGATGAAAATATTTTTATAAATTTAAATTGATTAAACATTTAAATTATAATTTTATAATCAATACAATCACTATATTTAAAGCAAAAATCACTATATTTAAATCACTATAAAATCAGCAAACTAAATTATTCCGTAGTATATAATAAGTTATTTAATTAATTAGATTGTACAATAATTAACGATAATAACTCTCACCTAAATATTTAATCTTCTCATTTGATATATTAAAAATATGGTTAACTAGTAATTAAAAATATTCCGATTGTAATGAAATTGGGGTTACAAGTGAGTGTTGCTGATGAAATTATTTTATAATTCCGCTTGGAATGCCAGCAATTTTAATCTCAAATATTTAGAAACGTTTTTTGTTTTGTATTTAATATTAGTGATAATTGGGAACCATAACATGTTATTTGCGCTTTACGAACTGTAAAGGAAGATACATATTTAAAACAAAAACGAAGTTTCGAAAAAAAAGATCAATATTCTCTGCATAATTGCTATATTTATGTTTATAAATAGTGATAATATAAGCCTACATATAAAAAAAGCTGATACTTGAAAGAGGTCTAAACAGAATAGAAGTTCTTGCCCTATTAGTAAATTAGCATTAATGCAAGTATTTACCTACATCTATCTGTCCCTTGTGGATCCGGGTTAGAATAGCCCCCCTGTAACCTATACATGGTGTAAAAGGCGACTAAAATGTGTACCTAGTGTCCGAGTATAACTGGGTGGGGTAAAGTCAGACTTGTCCCTTGGTTGCCCCGTGTCTTTGTGCCGCAATGTAAAGGACGAAAATAAGCTGAATATTTTACCCTCAATCATGACTCATCAACGATTTCATGGACTTGGCCTAGATGTTGCTGTCTGTGGTATTAGAAAAAAACAAAACATCTGCAAAACACAAACTTATATTTAATATATATTTACT